>JBAMJV010009212.1:0-91716 GCA_037951105.1 Echinarachnius parma
TCTATTGATACACTAAGTAATTATATTCCCGGTAATAATGATAAACGTACAATTTGCTATATTTTTGTCGCCAATGTTTATTTCTTTTTATAGCTTATTATAATCATGATGTAATTTGTGCCATGATTTCTTTTTGTGTATATATAACATGCATATATATACTGTTTTTTGGGGTACATAATTATTTGTTTGCTAGGATGTTTGTTTGTTTATTTGTTTCTTTCTTTCTTTGACACTTCGTAAAAATAAATTTATGTAATTTGACCTCACGATGAGTAATGGAAATAAAATTGTTATGAAAACAAAAGAGCAGAAAATTACCTTTCACACCGACTGTACAAGGTTTTAAAAGATTTTACAGTTGCAAACCATAAAAAAAACTCTTTAGGTTATTGACTCTGTTCTCTCCACAGTTTCGCCCGCAACCACATCCTCTTCCTCCTCCTCCTCCTCCTCTTCCTCGTCCTCCTCTCCTTCTTCCCCCGTCTAATTGAAAAAAGGGTATAATCATAGTATAGTTTCCAGTATATAAAGTTCATTTGTAAGTTTGAAGAGCGACATATTTTAAAGCTAGTCATTGACCACTCGAAGCCCCCCTTGTAATTATTTGATTGAATTTTATCGAGTAATTAATGCTGCACTGTAGTATAGTTTTAAAAAAGAGTATATTTATAACGCTTCAAGCAGATTTCCACTGAAATGCGACATAAACCATAATTATCGAGCAGGAGCTATCTTAGGTAGATGTTAAGACATTGATGATGAAGATGATGATGATGATGATGATGATGATGATGATGATGATGATGATGATGATGATGATAGTGGTGATGATGGAGACGATGATGTGAAAATGATGATGATGATAATGATGACCCTGTTAAAATAAAACGTTAATAAATAAATAAATAAATGATGATGATGACGATGATGATGATGATGATGATGATGATGATGATGATGATGATGAAGATGATGGTGGTGATGATGATGGTAATGATGATGATGATGATAATGACGATGACGATGATGATGCTGATAGTGATGGTAATGATAATGATGAAGATGATGACGATGACGATGATGATGCTGATATGGATGGTGATGGTAATGATAATGATGAAGATGATGATGACGATGACGATGATGATGATGATCTTGATGGATGATGATAACCTTGATGAGCATTATGAATGCGCTGATTATATAAATATTATGATGACAATGTTGATGATGTCGATGATGATGTTGTTAACGATTTTATTAATCTCAACAGGGAGGCGACACAGGCACTTTTGAATTGTCGTCTGTATTTATTCAGCTGTATGGGCGTTATTAAAGGTTAAATTTATCTTACCAAATATGCACTAGATTCATCGACCCGTCTCGATTCACCTTTGGCTATTGTAAGCTTTATCTAGTGATTCATATCGGTGATAGATGCCGGATGACTCTTTTCCCGGTGGTATACTGCACTTTGTGGCGCAAGTCCAACATGGACGTGAATTTTCACGCCACCGAGTGACACGGTATTAATTGAATTGAATTGGATTCTATCGACACGGTGCGAACAGGTGATGACATCTGGACGTGATAAAGAGCAGATAGATTGAAGGAGGATCGAGCGGGAATATACTCTTAAAGGGACTTAGTAACATTGTCTAACTGTGTACAAAGTTAGTGCATAATTACCTTACATTCATATGCATAAACCATCATTTGTAGGAAGCGTTGTATCACTTTATTATTAAAGAATCACATACTTTTGGGGACAAAGTCCTCTCAACATTTTGTTTGTAGGAAAAAGTTTGCTCATTCGCCCATGTTTGGGTTTTTTTAAACCTTACTTTTAAGTACAGATCATTACTGGATTATGAGCTGGGAAAAAACAACGAATTGATGTAGAATGAAATTTGAAGGGAATATGATATTATGACAACAACTAACGTTATTTCTAAATATCCGCCCTTCAACTCAACGTGTTAAACGTAACCAACCTTCGATGGAAAACTTCAATCAAATTAAACAGCGTTCTCGCGATACAAACACTCGTTTTAACACTCTGATCACTATGCATGCGCAAGTATCAAATACTATAATGTAACGAAATGGATTGATTATACCTCGAAGATAAGATAGTTTAACGACAAAGCAGAAATGTCATCGGATCTGTTTTTTAGATGAAAAACATTTCTTTCTGCTGCGTGTTTTTTTTTTTTTTTTTTTTGGTTGAAATATCCTCTCCGACTGTTGAGATTATCCGCGGGCAAGTATAACAGTCGGTTATGAAATTGTATTTGCATACTGCCTTACCCAGCTAGCCACCTGATGTCGGGCCGATGTCGGAATTTGGTTGCCGGATGTCGGCATATCGCCGTTGGCTCGAGGTTAAAATGTCCGCCAGCCCAACATCGTCACGACGTCTTTTTTGTGATATATTGGCATAACGTCATTTTCCGACAATGGCCCAACATCATCTCATGACATGATGTTGGGCCATTGTCGGAAAATGACCTTATGCCAACATATCACAAAAATGACGTCGTGACGATGTTGGGCTGGCGGACATTTTAACCTCGAGCCAACGGCGATATGCCGACATCCGGCAACCAAATTCCGACATCGGCCCGACATCAGGTGGCTAGCTGGGTAGGGCCATGGACGTAGCTACGACGGGGGGGGGGGGGGGGGGGGGTGCGAGGGAAGCACTTGTCCCCTGGCAATAACTTAGACATGAGGCGGCCATCACTCTCCAGCTGGGGAGGGGGGGGGGGGGCACGAAAGGGAACCACGTGCCCCCATACAATAACTCAACAAGAACTTAGACTTCGTAGCACCCTCGTCGTCCGACGCATTACATGAGGCGGACATCACTCCCTAGCTGGGGAGGGGAGGGGGGGGGGGGGGCACGGAAGGGAACCACGTGCCCCCTTACAATAACTCAACAAGAACTTAGACTTCGTAGCTCCCTCGTCGTCCGACGCATTACATGAGGCCGACATCACTCCCTAGCTGGGGAGGGGAGGGCGTACCGCGCATACTGACTGACTGTCTGACTGTCCTCTCATGTTTCGGGGTGTCTAAATTGAATTTAATTCTAAGTTGGACCTAACTAATATGGAAAGCCATATGCAGTCTTAGAATAAAATATATTCAAAGGCAAAAAACGAATCAACAACATGAAATATCCTTGATAATAGAAAATATTAATGATTTGAATCAACATTTTATGCCTTTGAAAAAGGACTTTTAAAACAATTTTTCGAAAAAAGACTAGTGGCTTTCCATACTTTTAAAGGAATGGTTCGGACGATTTCAAAATAAATGTAACAGAATCTAAAAAAATTACTCATTGGTAATATATTTTTATCAATCCCATCTGGATGATTTATACTCGATTGTTTTGTGTCTTCAATGTTTGATATTCATTGTCTATTTTCTGTATACGCTTGTGATTTGTATCACGTGATCGCGTGACTCGCCAGCCTCACTTTGCTTTGTATTGGCAGCAAAGTGAGGCTTCGACGTCACGAAAATTGCTGGGATAGATCCCACTGGCGGTAGATTCGATCAAGAACTGTTACCTTATTTAGTCCAAAAGGGATTGTGAATGATCCAGTTGGTCTTTTTTTCGTCGGGACAAAGGCAGTAATGTTAACAAAATATGTTTCTTTGATTGGTAAATGCTGAAAATCGTCCGAACCCCTCCTTTAAAGTCCCACTTAGAGTTCGGTTCAACTTAGGATCTTTGTGAAACGACCCCTGGAGTGACTGGGTGTAGGAAGTCCCCCTCCTCCGGGCCACAGCTCTGTAACTGATACCTCTCACCCCCGGCAGCTCTCGGGGCAGTTATACCCTTGATCTGCTCTGCACCGATATCCGATTCAGCCGCCAAGCGCCTTCACAGGAACGAACACATTCCTACATTTGTGACCTTACACCACAAAACGACCGTTACGTCGCAGATATAGTTTCTCTGTTATTAGCTGAAATAGTCGAATTTGGTTTAAAATATGAATTTCAAAATTGTTGTATTTCCTGAATAAAGGTACCTTAATCTAACTTCTGTGAAATTTCGATTGTCAGAAATCATGTTTAAATATATATTTTTCATCATAAAAAATTATCAGATTACAGCGCTTGAATGGAAGCCGATCTTTGAAGTGGCCCATTTCTCCCTTATTATAAAACTGCTTCAGCCATTTTCCAAATTTTTGGCGCTCATTTTCTGAGGGTTTGGCTTGTCTGAATATCACAAATTATATACCATTTTAAAGATCATGAATTCAACTGTAATCATTACATTATGCAACGCTCGAAATTAACTTTTTTTGCTGGTGGCCCGATCGGGCAAGTAGAATTGGTATTTATCCAATATTGGTGGCCCGAAACAGAAATTTGGTGGCCCGAAAAAACAAGGAAAAACAAAAGAAAACAGTGAACGGTAATCTTAGCTTTTCATAAGAATTAATTAATGAAAATAACATCTAAAATCACCACCCTGATCAAAAATCCGTAAAGGAATATATAAACCCAACATTGAATAAGTAAAAGGTAATTTTGGAGTGATGAAATGTTACAATTTCAGCCCTTTCTCTGTGCGATTTTGTCAACTTACAAGTTGGAAGTTGAAATTATACACAAAACAACATGCATGGGACTGAACTGGAACTCTCACAAAATTGGCATGAAACATCTACAAAAGTACAAAACTAGATAAAACAAAATCTGTACTACCTTATTATGAGTCCTATATTTTGAAGTTCTTTCAAATTATGTGATGCTTTGAAAGATAATAATGCCTTTCGGGCTTTCTTGCCCAAACGAATTTGCGCAAATTGGACTGAATTGAAGACAGTCAAAGCATAGTTGCAGAGTTGACTAGACTGTGTGTGGCTATGCGAATTGCTGTATTAAGCTGATGTACATACCGTCCCCATTTATAATGCATGGGGCCAGTACAAGGTATGTACCAGCATGTGTGTACACTTCTAGTTCTACTTGTATGCACTAGTAGTAGACGGGTAAATCAGTCTTTCTCTTTGTTGTTTGTCTCCCCAAGACGTCATAATTTTCATAGGCACCTCCAGAACGAGATGAATTTTTCTGTCTAATCACGCACATTTCTCCAGATTATCGCCGTTAGCAGATTTGCGCTCGCTATTTTGTTGATTTTTTCCACTGATTTCCTTTGTTTTTTATGCCTGGTTTTGGCGATGTTTGAAATGTCAAATTTTCAGATTTACATTTGGAAATCTTACTGGCCCAATCGGGCCACTAAAATAGAGCAATTATGATTTTTTGGTGGCCCGACAGAGATTTTTGGTGGCCCCGGGCCATCGGGCCTGTGCTAATTTCGAGCGTTGCATTATGTCATGTGAAAGTCAGCATAATCATTTTCCCAGACTTATTGGTCGTTTTGAGGTGCAAGGTCACATTTGTTCCTCTGGTTATATTATTAAAAAAAACTTCTTTTGAAGTTCTTTAACTTTCTTCTAATGTTATGATCGAATTCTGCTACAACTAATAGACGTAATAACCTGCAACATCATCATCATCGTCGTCATCACCATCGTCGTCATCACCATCATAATCATCATCGTCACAAAACCATTGCAACAATCAACACCTTCACCACCACCAACACGGCAATCACAGTCCATCATCAACATCATCATCACCATCACCATCTTCATCATCCTCCTCATCATCATCATCATCATCATCATCATCATCATCATCATCATCATCATCATCATCATCATCATCATCACAATCATCATCATCACCACCATCTTCATCATCACCACCATCTTCATCATTCTCATCATCATCATCATCATCATCATCATCATCATCATCATCATCATCACCATCATCATCATCATCATCATCGTCGTCATGATCATCATAATTAAGTGTATAATCAGTAATTGTAAACAAATAAATCAAAAAAAATATTTCGGCGAAGGGCTGCGTTTCACTAGTATTCTTGATTATTATAATATCCATGGGTTTGTTTGTCCAATTCTGCACGTATCGTATCATGCAACTGTGTAAACCTACTTTAATATGCACGAATAATTTTTCCTTGGTTGCGATTGTTCACGTACATAATGCATGACAAAATAGTGGAGAATATAATAGATATGCATGATAATGATATTTACTACTACTACTACTACTACTACTACTACTACTACTACTACTACTACTACTACTACTCAGGCGCGCCGGAAGCAGTTTTGGATTGGGGGGGGGGGGGGGGGGGCAAAACACTAAGGGGGCTCACGATTTATGTGTTTAGGGGCTCATGCCCAACCACACTCACAGAGTTGCCAACTTTGAGCCAGAGGTGAGAGTGAGACATTGCGAGGATAAAGCGACCAAGCCCGAGGGAGTGAAGTGACTGAGCGGAGTCCCCCCTCCCACGGTAGGGAGCTTTTGCATTTTTTTACTTGAAATTGTGCAATCTGGTGCATAAAAACATGATCCAACAACATAGCTTACAACCAAAAATTAGTCCCGAGGGAGCGAAGCGACCGAGGGCTGGGGCAGAGCCAGAGGGGGAGGGTTTGGGAGGGGGTATCCCCCTCCCACGGGGAAGATTTTGCATTTATATACTTGAAATGGTGCATTCTGGTGCATAAAAACATAAACCATATGGCACATTCGTATGATCCAGCATCAAAGCTTACAGCCCAAAATGAGTCCCGAGGGAGCGAAGCGATCGAGGTTTGGGCAGAGCCAGAGGGGGAGGGTTTAGGAGGGGGTTTCCCCCTCCCACGGGGAAGATTTTGCATTTATATACTTGAAATGGTGCAATTTAGTGCATAAAAACATAAACCATATGCCACATTATGTATGATCCAACATCATAGCTTACGGCCAAAATGAGTCCCGAGGGAGCGAAGCGACCGAGGGCTGGGTCAGAGCCAGAGGGGGAGGGTTTGGGTGGGGGTATCCCCCTCCCACGGGGAACATTTTGCATTTATATACTTGAAATGGTGCAATTTGGTGCATAAAAACATAAACCATATGCCACATCCCAGATAACAATGCGACGTTGGCGGATTGTAGTCTATAGTCGGCACCGTCGCGGTTGGAAAAACAACGTTTAGCCAACGTTGGCCTACGGTAAATTCACAACCATATTTTTGCAGTCGGCGAGCTGACGTTAAAACAACGTTAAGCCGACGTTGGCTGTTGACTGTTGGCAAACTGGTCGGCAAATGTACGTTGAAACAACGTTGGGTGATAGTTAGACGAACCATCATATTTATATGGTCGAAAAGCAAACGTTGGGCCAACGTTTCGCCTACTACGTTGGATATTGGTTGGCTAGTTGACGTCGTACAGTCAAATCTGATAATGCGACCACCTGTCTATAGCGACCACCTGCTCATAACGACCGCTCTCTGGTCCTCCCCTGAAATATCATGTGTTAAGCGACCCGCGCAATGCGACCACCTGCCTAACGCGACCAGCGACCACCCTATTTGGGTCCCGACGTACATATAAATCTGTGTATAGCGATCACAAAATTAGCGCTTGAGCGACCAAGGCATCAACTCGGTCGCCTCTGGTCACTCAAGGCTCCAATCCTGAGCAGGTCAATGCATAAAACATACTTTTATAATGAAAATAAACTTCAGACAGCTGATAGATTGACTTTGGCTGGTCACCTAGCTAATAGCTATCACATTTCGATTCAAGTATTTTAGTCTCTAATATATGGGATTGAATATTCCAGGGTCGGGTCATTATTACATTGAGTATAAGGAATTCGACAGATTTTCGTATATATATTTTTAAAACGTAGTTTCAGTACATAATTGTAAATGATAATTATATGTGTACAAAAGAGTGAACATAAGTATCATAACATCGCGTCCTTCTATCTGATGTTTGAACAGCCGGTTCGTTTATCAACATTTGCGCGGAGTACTATTTACTGAGTATTTAATACTCAGTAAATAGTACTCCGCGCAAATGTTGAGAAACGAACCGGCTGTTCAAACATCAGATAGAAGGACGCGATGTTATGATACTTATAATTATAATAATTTATTAATTAATAGTCTCGTTGGCACTAAACCAATTTAATCAATCAGTCCTAGAAAGTTGCAGAAAGAGATACAATATATTGTTAGTTACAATTGATTGTAAGTCAGAAAATTTACGCGTTTCAACCAATCAGATTTGCGCATCTAAAACACGTGATCTGACTTACCATTAATTGCATCTTACAATCGATTGTATCTCTTCCTGCAACGGGGCCCTGAACGGGTTTAAGAGTATTGTACGATTTGAATAGTTAGAAATGTGGTAGGAATCTATTTTAAAGGGATCTAGTAACATTGTCCAAATCCTCACAATCAAATTGTAATGGTGGTGGTTCCCTCATACCTTGGTGTATTCGTATTAACAAAACATGGGACAGGTTTCGTTTTTTTCGAATTTCCCTTTCGTTAAAAAGATATTTAACAATATGCGACAAGAAATTCAAAATGGCCGCCCACCTGTCTAATGAGACCACCTGTCTACACCGACCACTGTTCGCCGGTCCCTTGAGCGGTCGCTATAGACAGGTTTGACCAGGGGTGTCGATCCGTTTTTGAGATTGGGGGGGCGAAATTTGAAAATTTTTCCAGAGTGACCACTGAGAGAGCTAAAAGCCCCACATTGGCATGCCCGGAAGTTTTATTATGCGCTCATGAAAGTGTCTTGATGGCTCGAAGACCTGACTTTGGGGGGCACCCACATTTGGAGACAATAATGGGGGTCCAGGGGGCGGAGCCCCCGGAAGCTTTTAGATTTCAGACATTTGCTCCTAGCATGGGTGTTAAAATTGTATAAAATAGTGAACCTACTCATAACGTATTTTTAAAGGGCATAGCGAGGAAAAGACTGAGCCTTGCACGAGATGGATCCACGTGATCATGTATACTATAGAGCCATCGATATAGTCCAGGGCATTGGGCTCCCATGAAACTAAGCAAGGGCGTCAGCAATTTCTAAACAGTGTAGGGGAGGGCATTGCGAGGAAGCGAAGCGACCAAGCGGGGGAGGGTGTGGGAGGGGGTGTCCCCCTCCCACAGTAGGGAGCTTTTGTATTTTTGGGCGTGAAATTGTGCGATTTGGTGCACACCTGAGACAGAAATTTCACGTAATATGAAGTATATAGGTATGGAATCAAACATACATAATGACAAAGGGAGGGGGACAATCTGCTCCTTCTTCAAATGTGGGGGATATTCCAAATTGATTTGCGTTCAGCGCATATGTACCGAGATTATTTTATTTTCTGTGACGCTGTGCTATCTATAGATGAGGGTTTAATACACTTGGTTTGAGGTGTGCGTTTGAGAAATTACGCTGCCCAACACATTCAAAAGGTGAGTTCCCGCAACCCAAATGAAACTTGCAATATGAGAAACTGTATGCGCGCGAAGCGCGCGGCAAAAAAGAGATTTACAGTCCTTTTCAAACTAAAAAACGGCTATTTTGAAGATGAATTATTGATAAATGTGTCTTTCCCCTCTTTGGCATTATATCACTCTATTTTTTTCTTCCTCATTTTCGGAATTATTGGGGGGGCGAAATGATATGTTCGCCCCCCCAATATTTTCATTGGGGGGGGGGGGGGGGCGACCGCCCCCCCTGCCCCCCCCCCCCCCCCCCCCCCCCAGGATCGACACCCCTGGGTTTGACTGTACTAACGTTTGACAAACAACCGCATTACGACTGTAGGCAAGCCAACGTAGGGCCAACATTCACTTATATAGTCGTATGAACGTTGGGGTTTAGTCGGCTCAATGTTGGCTTGACGTCAGAAATAGCAAAAATAAAAGGTTGGGCAAACGTTGGCGCAACATTGGCAATTGACGTTGGCTTATGGGGGTTGGGCCGACGAGGGCCCAGCGACAAGAATGACGTGGGCAAAACGTCACGTTTTTGACGTTGGTCCAACATGACCGCCTACATTGGGCCAACGATGGGCCAACGTAGCATTGTTATTTGGGATTATGTATGATCCAACAACATAGCTTACAGCCAAAAATGAGTCCCGAGGGAGCGAAGCGACGGCGAGGGCTGGGTCAGAGCCAGAGGGGGAAGGGTTTGGGAGGGGGTTTCCCCCTCCCACGGGGAAAATTTGTGCATTTATATACTTGAAATGGTGCAGTTTTGGTGAATAGAAACATAAACCATATGCCACATTATGTATAATCCAACAACATAGCTTACAGTCAAAAATGAGTCCCGAGGGAGCGAAGCGACGACCGAGGGCTGGGGCAGAGCTATAGGGGGGATGGTTTGGGAGGTGGTTATGCCCCTCCCACGGGGAAGATTTTGCATTCATATACTTGAAATGGTGTGCAATTTGGTGCATGTCACACAAACAGCCAGAGCAAATAACAGCCTACACAGGAACTACGTGGTACAGAAAAATCCACCCCAGACGTACCATACGCAAGTTACAAAACAAACTGAGATAATTTGTTTTGCGCGCGAATGCGCGCAGCGAAAACGTTAAATGGATGTATAACTATAGTTTTCAAACGCTTAGAATTAACTAGTATTGGCCTGATACATTTATTTTTTCTTTTCCTTTTTCTTTCTTTCTTTCTTTCTTTCTTTTTTTTTTTGAGGGGGGGGGGGGGGGGGGCTTTTTTGGGGGGCAAAAACGCGTTTTGCCCCCCCCCCCCACTTTTTGGATTGGGGGGGGAGGGGGGGGGGGGCGGGCCGCCCGCCCCCCCTGCCCCCCACTTCCGGCGCCTATGCTACTACTACTACTACTACTACTACTACTACTACTACTACTACTACTACTACAGTCAAACCTGCTAATGCGACCACCTGTCTATAGCGACCACCTGCTCATAACGACCGCTCTCTGGTCCTCCCCTGAAAAAATCATGTGTTAAGCGACCTGCGTAACTGCGACCCACCTGCCCTAACGCGCGACCAGCGACCACCCTATTTGGGTCCCGACGTACATATAAATCTGTGCATAACGACCACAAAATTAGCGCTTGAGTGACCAAGGCATCAACTCGATCGCCTCTGGTCACTCAAGGCTCCAATCCTGAGCAGGTCAATGTATAAAACAAACTTTCATAATGACAACAAACTTCAGACAGCTTATAGATTTTGGCTGGTCACCTAGCTATCACATTTTGATTCAAGTATTTTAGTCTCCCCCCTTCTTAATCAAGAAAAATAGTCGCGGTGACGTCCTGATGTTGTCCGGATGAGATCCTACACCTTTTATATTAAGAAGCTCCAATCGGGTTAACATCAGCACGACATCCGGACGACATCGGGGTGAGATTCACCCTAATCGGGTTAGGGTGATAGCGCGGTAACGTCCTGATGTCGTCCGGATGACATCCTGATAAACCCAGGGGGGTGTCACTGCTGCCAGTGTGCAGCGATTTTTGCTCACCGGAAGAGCCTACAACTGGTTGCATTATGGGCTACTTGGGAACTACAGTTAACCAATCACAGAGTAGTTCAAACGCGTCGTCACGGGATCGAGGTCAATAAAACAAGTTCATATGCATACGTCACAATGGCTCCCATTGTTCTCATAAGCGTGATGAAATCTAGGACAGTGCGCAGGAAAATAGGCGCGATAGTCTACGCACTGCATAGCATGATGATTGGTCAAGTATTTCTAGGTCACTACGCGATGACGTAGAGAAGTAGGCTACGGGAGCTTCAAAAATCGGTTCACTCCGCCATGTTGCCCATGTACAAAGCAAAGACGCTTAATGGAAAGACCGACCCATAGAAGTAGTATATGGACCGACCACTGGACAATTTTCTTGTACAAAGTGAATGGGCAGCGCGCGATGTCCTAAGTTAATGCGCGCAATTACAGTCCTGACGTCACAATGCAAATTGCACAGGGGGTTCCCCACATATTTATTGTTGCAGTTGTTGTTGTTGCTGCTGGCTTAATGTGAATGACTCGGCTATTTTTAGCCTAGCAACAACAATATTTTTGGAAAATAAATCAGCTGACTAAGCGCACCGATTTTATAATGCGCACACATACGCAGTTATCATTGGTCAATTATTCCACAAAGCAGTATCATGTTGGGAAGAACAAAGTCGATTGGTTTGTCGGTGCGTATATTCCAGACAGTGTGCGTGTTAATATGCAAATATCCAAATATGCCATTGCCTGTTTTTGTGCACGTTCGAGATCTGTGAATTTAACAATTCTTTATTTCAAAAATGTGAGTGAAAATCTCCTAAAGCTCATCGACAATAATTTTTAAATATGTTTACATATACAAAGACAATATTGAATTAGAAAAACAATGTGTCCCCCAGGTGTACTCAACTTGGAGATAAGCTGATGTTCAATCGTCATACTAGCCTGAATTTGCCGAGTTTAAGTAAGTACGTTCTGATCCTTACTTTTGTTTAAATTAATACTAACAAAGGGAACGTTTGTTCCAAAAAAGCTCATAGACAATAATTTTTAAATGTTTTTTAATTAATTAAAATAAACAAGATTCAGTACTGTACCCAAACCTCTGGGTGTACCCAACTTTCTCTTTAGCTCGATTTGAATCTTCATTCTGTTTGAAGGGACATCGCTGCGCGACCGCCAGTGATCTGTCTTGTAATTCTACAGTCTTTGGTACAAAGTCTATGGGACACGTGACTTGCGCGCGTTAAGTGAGCCTTCTAGAAACGGGTTGGTTTGTTTATTCATACTTCTATGGATAAACCTTCTATTAAGACGCGTGCGGAACGTTACCCGAGTAGAAGACGTCCTGGCCGTGAACAAAAAACACAGCGCGCGCCGATACTCCGTGTCTCCCCAGCTGTTCGCGTGATGAGGGAGGTGCGGTTGTTATGGTAACCTACCCGAGTGAGGATTTTGCGGACGCTAGATTAAGAATCGGTCCAAAGGCTCACCGCGTGTTTTACGACCTGACCCCCTACTGTTTCTCATCCACACGTCGCTCGTGTAACATCGAGGTGAGGTTTATTTTTCCCAATTAAGAAGGGGTTGGGATTGAATATTCCAGGGTCATTATTACATCGAGTATAATGAATTCGACAGATTTTCGTATATATTTTTCAAACGTAGTTTCAGTACATAATTATAAATGATAATTATATGTGTACAAAAGAGTGAACATTTATTAAAATAATTATAGCAGGCAATTCATACTTACGTCTAGCGCTGGCTCAGCACTGGATAAATCCACTGCTAGACGCAGATATGAATGGAATGTCTAGCATCAGTCTGTGCTCAGCCTGGCATAACTTTGATCCACTGTTGATCCACTGTTGATGCTAGACACCTCGTCTAGCACAAGGTTGCGCATGCGCATTACGGTATTGCGCGTTCAGAATTTGCAAGTCATCGTTACGTCACAATAGAAGTGTACTAGTGCGCATGCCCAGTCATGTCCTAGACAGCTTTTCGATCCACTGTTGTATTTATACTTGCGCGTCAGTTATCCACTGTTGATGCCGAGTATGAATGGTCGGCTTTTTCGTCTAGCACTGGCTCGGCAGTGGATTTATCCAGTGCCGAGCCAGTGCTAGACGTAAGTATGAATTGCCTGTAAGTATCATAAAATCGCGTCCTTTTATCTGATGTTTGAACAGCCGGTTAGTTTCTCAACAATTGTGCGGAGTACTATTTACTGAGTATTAATAATTTATTACGTGGACGTGGTTTGGCAAAATAGTCTCGTTGGCACTTAACCAATTTAATCAATCAGTCCTAGGCCCCGTTGCAGAAAGAGATACAATCGATTGTAAGTTACAATTGATTGTAAGTCAGACAATTTACGCGTTTCAACCAATCAGATTTGCGCATCTAAAACACGTGATCTGACTTACCATTAATTGCATCTTACAATCGATTGTATCTCTTCCTGCAACGGGGTCCTGAACGGGTTTAAGCGTATTGTACGATTTTAATAGTTAGAAATGTGGTGGGAGTCTATTTTAAAGGGACCTCGTAACTTTGTCCAAATCCTCACAACCAAATTGTAATGATGGTAGTTCCCTCATACCTTGCTGTATTCGTATTAACAATAGAAGTATGGAACAGGTTTCGGTTTTTCGAATTTCCCTTTCGTTAAAAAGATATTTAAGATTGAAGTGTTCAGATGTTAAACTGTCCACTGGACACGTGCGTGTACAGATGCCAATTAATTACACATGTGCATATAGGCACAATATGCGACCAGAAATTCAAAATGGCCGCCCACCTGTCTAATGAGACCACCTGTCTACACCGACCACTTTTCGACCACTACTACTACTACTACTACTACTACTAGTAGTACTACTACTACTACTACTACTACTACTACTACTACTACTACTACTACTACTACTACTACTACTACCACTACTACTACTACTACTACTACTACTACTACTACTACTACTACTACTACAACTACTACTACTACTACTACTACTACTACTACTACTTCTTCTACTATTACAACTACTTTTACTATAGGTTTTCCCGCCCAATTTCGTCAAAACAGCACTCAAATGGTCATTAACAGCGCGCAATTTAGAACGAACTTGAATGAAGATCAGGATCGTGTTTCAATTAGCAAATTATTTCATTCAATTTGATTTTTGGACTGTGCTATTGCCAACTTGTGTCAAACCGAATTGAAATAACACCATTCAACTTAGAAAATCGTGTGAAGAGCATTCGATTTCGTCTATAAAGGTCAAATGTAGGCGTTTATACATTCTATTTCGTCTTAGGGCGAACATCTTTGGAATGTGCGCAATCCTATTCATTAATTCAGTTCTGATCGTTCTTATTTGAATGCTAGATGTGCTAAGAAGGACGCCTGAAAACGAAATAAAAAACCCAAATCGGTCCGAAATCTAAGGTCAAGCGAACTGGCACGAATTTGAATGACGGATGTGTATTGCCAAATTGTTTGACATTCTAACCAATTTGAATACGTTGTCGTTGCAAACTGAATGCAATTCGACGAAGATGAATGTTCTGGAGTTTAAAATTGAACAGTGTAAACAGCAGGTTTACAAAAACCACTCGAACTTGAATGACATATAATGAATATGCCCGCTATTTTGACGAATTTGGGCGGGAAAACCTATACTACTATAATAATAATACATAACATATTTACCATGTTTACATAATGTACTCTTACAACCCTTTGACAGGCTTATGCAATTTCTATTATTTATTTATATGATGTATGCAGAATATAGAGGCTAAAAAAGTAATCAAAACTATTTTGATACCAAAGAGTAAGATTACGTGTTAAATACCGGTATACCAAATACGTGTACATGCATTTCAGAATATATATACTGATACAAAACAGTAATTTATTTATAGAAATAAATACGAAAAATGTAAATCATTACGATTCATACGAAATTCTTAGCTTGTAAAGGTTGTGTCAATATAATAGAATATAATTATTGATGCTATGTTTAAATACATAATAAAAATGAAGAATGACATACTACCAACAATTATTACGGTCAATATTTGTTCTTTCAATATCGATAAGCAACAAGAAAGGAAACTGGAATCAGTGTTCGATATAACACCTTACATGTATTTTGTATTTGATGGACGTAAACATGTTGATATCCGTACATGTTTTTGCTTTATTCTGTAAAAAAAAAATTTGGACATTGAAAATACACATCAAAATATTTAATCCCATCCCGAGGTCACAGGGATATTAATTAAGTGTTCAGCTACGTATAATTAGCAGTGAGGTCATTTGGACGTTTCAACATCCTATTATTATCCGCATTATGTATATGGAGCGATTTGGACATATATCCCTTGATTTAATTTGTTCTGGACACTTGGATACTTATCCCTGTCACACCGGCACCCACCTTGCACATATGTTGTAGAATGAACAGAGCGATGAATAACAAGATAATCAAATATGCAATTTGCAACAGAATGATAAAGATCTTATAAGAGGCACATTGCGTCGGTCAAAAAAGGGAATGTCACTTTTTGTACTTTATAGATCATGTTCAAAGTTTTGGAGCCTTATATTGAAACATCATTAGCTATCTTTTATTTTTGAAACATTTCAAAAATTAGAAATAGTTTATATTGACAGAAAATTTGGCATCACATAGAAGAGGCGCCGACCTAAAGGATGGCATGCAGAACTCAATATAGCCTAAACTCAACTGAACGCCCTTCTCACTCTCACGCAAAAAGGGACATTAAAGTAACCCATTCAGGACTGGTCCAGAAAATACTCGGGCTAGGGTCTACGGAGAATACGTATCATAGCAACATCAATCGGTCCTGGACGGGAGAATTAGATGTGATACATTTTCATGATTTATGTTAAGGGCGGACGTTTAGAAGTCGCTCATTTGACACAAAACAAAATCAAATGAAACAAAAGAGAAGACAAAGTTTACAAGTAATCAAAGAACATTTCATACTCCCACTTCTCGTTCTTGGCTTCGCTCTGAACATTAAGCTCATGACGTTTGTGCGCCAAGAAACACTGGATGAATTCTTGACCCAAGGCATTCACAATGATCTCGTCTTCCTGTAGAGCCTTCATGGCGTCCTCCATGGTGGTGGGCAGCGAGGCTGTTCCAGGGGGAATGCCCTTCGAGTCGGTTTCCCAAGCCAAGCCCTCGACAGCAAGAGGAAGCGGAAGTTGTCTGGAGATCCCGTCGGTCCCCGCTGCAACCGTTGCTGCCAGAGCGATGTAAGGGTTGCATCCACTAGCACCCAACCTGTTCTCTATGTAGGTGCCATCCTGGCCGTTGATCTTCAGCCGAAAGGCACATGTACGGTTGTCTAGACCCCATGTGGCATTGACTGGAAAAAAGCTGTTGGGGTAAAACGGCTTGAGGCAGTTGATGGTTGGGGCGCACAGGAGGATGATGGCGGGGGCGTGGGCTATGAGACCTGCTAACCAGTGCTCACCGATTGCGGTCAGACCTGTAAGGCTGTCTGCATCGTAAAGGACAGACTTCTCTCCTTTTGAGTCCCACAGCGAGTGGTTGAAATGGCAGGAGTTTCCACTCTCGTTCGGGAACGGTTTCGTCATGAAGCTTGCAATGTATCCGTTCTTCACGGCCATTTCCCGGATGCCTGTTTTGAAGGTGAAAGCTACATCTGCTCCTTTGATTCCAAACGCTGGTTTGAATGTAATTTCCGTTTGACCCGGCCCACACTCCGTGTGGGCGCACTCGACGTCTACACCGGCCGCAATCATCCCATCGATGAAAGTCTGAAGTGTGTCTTCATAGGCCGCGAAACGAACCGTCGAGCAGAAGTTCATATCGTTGTTTACAGGGGCCCTTGTTGGCTTATCTACAAGAAAGAACTCAAGTTTGCAAGCGCTGAGAAGCGAAATGCCTATCTTGGAAAGCACATCAAGCTGTCTCCTTGCGACGATCCTGGGATGCGCCTTAACAGGTTTTCCCTTGAACGTCGGTTCGATGAGAATTCGCGCCGTTCGCATGCTCCAAGGCACCACCTGGAAAGTCTGGAGATCGGGGAAGCAGACTGCATCGCAGTAACCTACGTCAGCACTGTATGTTGTGTCCTCGATAAGCCAACCACGAGGATCTAATGAAAGAAGTCCCATGGCGAAGTTGAGCCCTTTCGTCGCCTTCTCTTCGAAGTGCCGTGCCGGGATGGTCTTGGAGCGTGATGTACCGTAGATATCAGTTTGTTCGAACCTGATGAAGGCGATGCCCTCTTTCTCAATCCTCTTCAGAATCGATTGAATATCCATTTTTAAAATTAAAAGTCTGTGTAGGGAACGGTAGAAGAATGTTGCTGACGGATCGATTAATTTTCAGTTCTCGCTTTCGCTTATTGGGAAAAAAAGCATCCAAGAGGTCAGAGTTTTATTTCTCACACAGTACACATTTACACACCTCTTCAATTATAAAGGTGATAACGGTGGCTACTTATAAATAGCATCACTTGTTTCACAGTGCTACACATATTATGGCGCGTAAAAATGAATAAATCACCTGTCTGTGCGCGAACAAAAAATTAATGTACTTGGGTCAAATGCGAATATAACGGGTTTGAATCAATCCTTAAAATTTCATATGAACAATGATGTTAGAATTTAATTTTCCACAATACAATGAGATGACGTACTTCGATGTCAGAATTCTATGCAAATCTGCCGATTTGTAAAACACAGATACGCTCTTGCTAGCAATCGAGAGAAAGTTCGTATTGATAAATCTGCGTAAGTTGTTGCTCGGTCGACCTGCGCCTGCATGTATAATCCCATTTGCGGAGATTATGCAGTAGCCCACCAGATCCAATTCCTGTTGATAATTAGCGGGCAAAATTGGAAGGGTATCAGTAAGAAAAAAGAGAAATACGTATCCGTCTGTACGTTATTGTGTCCATCATGCACATTAGTTTGGCCAATGCACTTCATGAATACACACTGCATTTGTAGGACCGTTTGAATGTATGGGGCGTGTGTATATTGTGAGAGATGGGGGGGGGGGGGGGGGGGGCTACTTCCATTTCCCCCGCTCCTTTGATTTAAGCGACTGCTATTCTATTAACAAAAGTTAAAAAGGACACCGAACAAACAAGATTATTTGGATGTATAGTGATTTTCCTAAAGCCCCCACCATTTATATTCACCCAATTCGTCATATCATTCGTTATATCATGTACGGTGACACGAAATGATTTGTTGACATCTAGAAATTGAACTGTTGATTGAAGAATGGTATTCAAATAATGTTAAAAGGGCTTGTCATACGTGCAGCACGTCTGTCCGTGCTCCCACCTTCCTGGGGGTGTTTCACACAGATCCTAAGTTGAACTTAACTCTAAGTTGGGCTTAAAAATTATGGAAAGCCATTTGTAGCCTTAGAATAAAATATATACAAAAGCAAAAGTGCAAGTATTTTCGACTTTTTATACATTTTACATCACGCTCATGAAATCTCCTTGATGATAGAAAATATGAATAATTTGAATCAACATTATTTGCCTTTTAAAAGAAACTAACGGTTTTCCATAATTTTTAAGTCCAACTTAGAGTTAAGTTCAACTTAGGATCTTTGCGAAACACCCCTGGTGTGACTGGGTGTAGGAAGTCCCCTCCTCCGGGCCACTGCTCCGTAACTAAGGGGTAACTAATACCTTTCATCCCCCGGCAGCTCTCGGGGCAGTTATACCCTTGATCAGCTCTGCACCGATATCCGATTCAGCCGCCAAGCGCTTACCCAGGAATGTACGCATTCCTACATTTGTTCCACTGGAATATTATTTTTTGAAGTTCTTTTGAAGTTCTTTTATTTGTTTCCAATGTAATGACCGAATTCTGCAACAACTAATATACATAATAACTTGCATCATCATCACAATCATAATCATCATCATCATCATTATTATCATCATCATCATCATCATCATCTTCATCATCATCACCATCATAATCATCATCGTCAACAAAAAATCATTACTTTCATCACCATATACAATAATCAACACCTTCACCACAACCACCACTATCACCACCACCAGCACAACCATCACAATCCATCATCACCACCATCTTCATCCTCATCATCATCCTCATCATCATCATCATCATCATCATCATCATCATCGTCATGATCATCATAATTAGGTGTATAATCAGTAATCCGGATAAACAGCTTCACCACCATCAACACCACCACTACCACTTCCACCATAACCACCATAATCATAATTATCTTCATCAACATCATCATCATCATCAGCAGCAGCATCAGCAGAATTAGCACCAGTAGCACCATCATCATCATCAGCATCATCATCATCATCATCATCATCATCATCATCATTATCATCATCATCGCGCACCAACAAGCTATTATGTTATTATTTGCAATTATAATGCAAACAAAAAACAAGTTCGGCGAAGGGCTGCATTTCACTAGTATTCTGATGACAGAAAATGTTTATTAGGCCGAGTAAAAAATAAATCATGTTTCACGTTCGAGTTTAAACAAAAAGGAGGAAGAGGGACTTTTTATTATTTTTTATTTTTTTCACGATGGCCGCCATTAGAGATTTCCGGCAATCCCTGGTGTGTTCGCTATACATGAAATGTTACAAATAAAAGAGACAATTGTTAGCCGCACAAGAACTGAACATATTAACATTGTTTGATATATAGTGTTAGCACCTTGTTTTACAAGAACTGATCATATTTACATTGTTTTTATAGTGTTATCACCGTGTTTTTCACTTCAAAAAAAGAAGGGAAAACAACAAATCCAGGCGGCCTCAAAAAAAGGAAGCGGCGGGGACGCGAAACATATGGCCTTATATTTATTCATGGGTTTGTTTATCCAATTCTACTGTACACACATGGTATCATATAACTGTGTAAACCTACTTTAATATGCACGAATCATTTTTTCTCGGTTGTAATGGTTCACGTACATAATGCATGATAAAATAATGGAGAATATAATAGATCTGCATGATAATGATATACATATACTACTACTACTAATAATGATATAATATCAACAATTAGTAAGAAAAACAACCAAATAATAATTGTAATAGTAATAATGATACTTTTATTGATAATTATAATGATAATAACAATAACAATGATAATCATAATTATAATAATAATAATAATACATGTAATTATTATTATAAAAAAACATATATTAACATAATGCAATATAACAACCCTATAACAATCTTACATGATACTAAATAGGCTACCTGTATTTCAGAATAAATACTGACACAAAACAATATTTTTGTTTCCATGGAGAATACATGTAAAAGGAAAATCAATCATTTCTGAACGGGTGAAGGTATGATAGATACATGCCTGTGATAACATTAAAGGGTACCACCACCCAAACATAATATCCTTATAAATGAAAGGTAACATCTTTAGTAGTCCATTCCATAAACAAGTTCACAACAAATATGTTTCCATATAATTGGAAAACGCATCACCATGCTATAGCATGTGACCACCTTTGTCCAGAGCGAACGAATCGTCCGGGATTATATTGTCTCCAAACGTGCGCGTGAATAGAATTGGCGCACTCGCAAATGTTTGGCGAGTACGAAACCAGGAAATAATAGTGGTGGTAATGAATTGAATTGTTTATGAATTACACAACCCTTTGCGAAATGTTGGGTATCTATTTGATATTACAGAAGGGTACCAAAACTTATAAGTATGTGTTGTTGTTTGCCCGGTGGTCCTTCAGATATCACTTATTGTGACACAACACAAATTAAACGAAACAAAAAAGAAGACCCATGTTACATGTAATCAAAGAACATTTCATACTCCCACTTCTCGTTCTTGGCTTCGCTTTGAACCTTAAGCTCGTGACGTTTGTGCGCCAAGAAACTCTGGATGAACTCTTGACCCAAGGCATTCACGATGATCTCGTCTTCCTGTAGAGCCTTTATGGCGTCTTGCATGTTGTTGGGTAGCGAGGGAGTTCCAGGGGGAACGCCCTGCGAGTTAGGCTCACAGGCCGAGCCCTCAGCAGCAGGAGGAAGCGGAAGTTGTCTCGAGATCCCGTCCAATCCAGCTGCAACCGTTGCTGCCAGAACGATGTAAGGGTTGCATCCACTAGTACCCAATCTGTTCTCTATATACGTGCCACCCTGTCCGTTGATCTTCAATCGGAAGGCGCATGAGCGGTTGTCTAGACCCCATGTGGCATTGACTGGAGCAAAGCTGATGAAGGGGACAAACGACTTGATGCAGTTGATGGTTGGGGCGCACAGGAGGATGATGGCGGGGGCGTGGGCTATGAGACCTGCTAACCAGTGCTGACCTATTTCAGTCAGACCTGTTGGACTGTCTGCATCGTAGAGGACAGACCTCTCTCCTTCTGAGTCCCACAGTGAGTGGTTGAAATGGCACGAGTTTCCATCCTCATTAAGGAACGGTTTGGTCATGAAGCTTGCAATATATCCGTTCTTTACGGCCATTTCCCGGATGCCTGTTTTGAAGGTGAAAGCTAAATCTGCTCCTTTGATCCCAAACGCTGGTTTAAATGTGATTTCCGTTTGGCCCGGCCCATTCTCCGTGTGGGCACACTCGACGTCCACACCGGCCGCAATCATCCCATCGATGAAAGCCTGAAGTATGTCTTCATAGGCCGCAAAACGAACCGTCGAAAAGATGTCGTTGTTGCTGTTGACAGGGGCTCTTGTTGCCTTATCTACGAGATAGAACTCAAGTTCGCAAGCACTAAGAAGAGAAAGGCCCATCTTGGAAAGCATATCGAGCTGTCTCCTGGCAACGATTCTGGTATGTGCCTCGACAGGTTTCCCCTTGAACATCGGTTCGATGATGATTCTCGCCGTTCGCTTGCTCCACGGCACCACCTGGAAAGTCTGGAGATCCGGGAAGCAAACTGCATCGCAGTAACCTACGTCAGCACGGTATGTTGTGTCCTCGATGTGCCTACCGCGAGGATCTAACGTAAGAACTCCGCATGAGAAGTTGAGCCCTTTCGTCGCCTTCTCTTCGAAATGCCATGCAGGGATGGTCTTGGAGCGTGATTTACCGTAGATATCAGTTTGTTCGAACCTGATGAAGGCGATGCCCTCTTTCTCAATCCTCTTCAGAATCGATTGAATATCCATTTTTGAAAATTAACCTGCGGGTAGGGAATGCAAGAAGAGATATATATACTTCCAGGAGGGCACGCTTATCAAAGGTTTAATTCCACTAACATTACATAATTACTTCCGTTATCAAGTTAGGACTATCATAATATTTATTTAATTTCATTTCATTTCATTTATTCCATTCGTCATATGAAAACACACATAATTATTACATTGATATTTACAGATAAGTAAAGAACATACAAATAACAAAGAAATATAAACACAAAATACAATTATATATACGAATGAGGAAACCGGCAAGAAAGAACATTTAAGTCTTATATGGTGCTGGTCCCTTATGATACTATAATAAATAATGTTACCCTAACCTAACACTTAACACCTTACACCTAACAACTAACACCTAACACCTAACACCTAATACCTAACACCTAACACCTAACACCCGATTATAAACAAATAATAACATGCTTATCACATAAAACGCAATTGATTGTATCTCCTTTTAAATGTATTCAAAGTTGGGCTTGATTTTACATGAGGAGGTAATTCATTCCATAAAGTTGGTTCTTTAAAGAAAATTGAGTTTTTAGAGACAGAAGTTTTAATAAGTGGAATATGGAAATGTGATTATTGCCTAGTTCCATATGAATGTATTTCAACATTCAAACGAAATTTGTTTGAAAGACTAGCGGGGATAATACCTTTATGACATACAAACATAAATATAACAATATTATAATCATTCAATTCAAATATATTAAAACATTTAAAACGTAGAAAAATAGGTTCTGTATGGGCAAGATAATGGGATCCAGAGATAATACGTATTGCTTTCTTTTGAAATTTATACAATCTATTCATACAATAATCATTTGAATTTGACCAAACAATATTGCAATAATTGAATTGTGATAAAAACAATGCATTGTATATTATTAATAAAATCTTATGAGGGAAATGTTTTAATTTGTATATTAAGATACCAACTACTTTCGCGAGTTTATTACAAATTGCTTCATTTTGTTACGCACACAAATAAAGGGTTCTAGGTCTGATACCCCTGTGCAATTGCCCCAAAGAAAATAAACGCCCAAATCAATATAATTACCCCCAGGACAGATCCCCAAGACAATTATCCTTATATTTATTTATAATAACAGGGGTGCCATGTATGTCCCCGTGTGGCACCCATGTTCCTCATAAATAACAACACCCTCTGGTTACATACACAACAGAAACCTTCTAGGAATTCCCCCTGGACAATTTCCCCCGAACAATAATACCCAGATGATTACCCCTAGGGTAATTATCCCCCCCCTCCGAGTAGCCACCACCCGGGAAATCAATAGACAATTTCACCCAAATACAATCATCATTAAGACAACCCCCCCCCCCCCCCCCCCCCTCCAGACAACTGCTCCCTGGGGTATTTATTCACCGGATAATTACCATCCGGATTTTCACCCCCATAGCAAAAAAAAAACAACCCCAAGACAATTTACCCCACTCCTCTAAGAAAATTACCTCCAACAGATAAATACACCCAGAACAGTTATCCCCTAGATTGATTACCAACCGGATGACTATCACGCGTACTATAACCCCCAGAGAATTACCCCCAGTGACGATTCCCCCTAGATATTCACCCATCTCGATCCCCCAAGTACCCCCGGATATTAATCCGCAGCGAATGTGGATTAAGTTTCTTGCTGGAGGACACACGTGCCGCAGCTGGGAATTGGAATCGAACCCACGACCCTTGTATTTAAAGACGAAGGTCCGAACCAATATAACACGACAAGCACTCCCAAAACTAAGCAGTGGTCATCTTAACGTTACTCTGTTGAAGATAGAAAGAGCAGTACCTACCTTTCTTCAAAGTCAAGAGAGAAATTCCCAACACAAGTTCGTCTCGCAGCCTGTCTATAAGTTGAATATGACCGATCGATGTACAGACTGATTGTGTTAGTGTCTCTTGTATACGCGAGCGAACGGCACCAACGATATTGCCGTCAGTTTTATTATAATAATATCCAGTTACTATCGTTATCTACCACTGCTACTGTAGCTAATATAGACCTAGACCATTCTTACATACAGCAGGGATATGGGATCCCTGCATACAGCTGCTCCTATCTCAGTGTGCACCTGTCGAATATTCATGACATGGTGTGTGCCAGATGGTGTGGGAAAAACAAACTGATTGGTACTGAAAAACGAATTTTAAGCGAATGTATGCACATTCTCCGTACTATATGATTCCCAATTAATTAGACTACCAGTTAAAGTCTGATTTTTTTTATTTATATGGGATACATCCGCCCCTGTGCCTGTTTGGCACGCTGGTCTAACAAAAGTGCAGACAGCCTCTCTATTAAACGAGCCCTCAAAAAGAGCACTCATGCTGATCCTTGGTTCCCTTATTCTTCTTTCGTATCCTACATCTACACTACTCTACACTACGCTACACTACTAGTCTAGAATATTAAATATTTGGCCATGACTTTGCACATCGCAGGGCTGTCTCATTCGCAACCACCAGATCTTCTTGACTACACTTTTCCTCAAGGTTATGACACTGAAGGAGGTGTTGCATGGTTTGTGATGTGCCACAGTCGCAGTTAATGTTGTCATCATCTGTGTATCCCCACTTTTTCATGTTGACTTTGCATCGACCCATCCCTGTGCGAAGTCGGTCAGCGGTTGGACAGAGTGTAGGAAGCTTTTCCTCGATTTGAGCCGTTTCTGGGATGGTTGGATGTCATAACATGGATGGCGGCTATCCTGACTTTGTCTTAGACGCTCCACGCTACTGGCTACTGACCGGCGTATATCGGGTGGAGCAATGCCGGACAGGACATATAGGCTGCTTACATTTGTCGGCTTTAGACAACCAGAGATTGCTCTGCAGCTATCGTTGAGAATTGGGTCAAGTTTCTTCGAGTGCGAGGATCTTTCCCAGACTGGGCACGCATACTCCGCAGCAGAATAACAAAGTGCAAGAGCTGTTGCCCGTAGTGTAGATGCACTGGCACCCCAAGAGGAGTTTGTCAGTTTCCGGAGGAGGTTGTTCCTGGTCCTCACTTTCCCCCTCACCTTTCCGGTATGCTGCTTGAATGAAAGTGTTCGATCCAGGGTAACGCCAAGTTACACTGGATGATCGCAGTGGTCGAGGGGGGTATCATTCCATGTGAGTGATAGTTTCTTCCCAGCCTCGCGGTTGCGTAGATGGAATAAGCAGACCTGGGTCTTGGTAGGGTTTGCTTTCAGCTGGTTGTCTCTGTAGTATACTGTCAGGTTGTCTAGGGCTGATGTTAGGGTGCTCTCTATCTCATTGGTATCGCTGTTCTGGGTGGCAATGCCGAGATCGTCAGCATAGATGAAGCTCCTTGTGCCTGGAGAGACAGGTTGGTCATTCGTGTAGATGTTGAACAGGACTGGAGCGAGAACACTGCCCTGTGGGAGTCCATTCTTCTGTATCCTCCACCTGCTGCGCTTTCCGTTCAGCTCCACAAAGAAACGTCTGTTTCCTAGTAGCAGTTGGATGAGTTTGGTCAAATGGATGTCACTTGTCATCCTGTACAGCTTATTGAGGAGTACTCGATGGTTCACTGTGTCATAGGCAGCCGTAAGGTCTACAAACACTACCCCGGTAGATTGATTCCTCTCAAAGCCATCTTCAATGAACTGAGTCAAGTTGAGGACCTGACTTGTGCATGACCTCCCAGGACGGAAGCCGGCCTGCTCAGGGATTAGATGCTGTTCCGTAATAGGGCCAAGTCTGTTCAAGATGAGGCGCTCAAAAAGCTTGTAGAGATGGCATAGTAGGGAGATTGGTCTGTAGCTTTTGGCCGCTTGTGGATCTTTGCCTGGTTTGAGGATAGCGATTACTCGTGCTTTCCTCCAGATCTTTGGTAGTTGGGACTTGAGTACACAATTGTCATACAGGGTAAGAAGCCATAGTAGAGCAACCTGTCCGAAATGCTTAAATGCTTGAATGTTACGAAACACCGGTAGATAAGGCGAGAGAAACTCATGCTTGAAGTTTGGTGAATCCCTCCTCAATTAAAATGACTTCTGGAACTGACTCCCACAGCAGAGACCAGACACTGAAAGACCTTCTTTAATATGCCCGTGAATAGCTGCTTCCGTTTTTCATTTTTCTTAATTTTTTAGCTTGCCCAATAATCGTTATATCAATTATAGAAATTGTTCCCCATCTATGTTATTATGGAATTATTATGTAATATTATTATAATGTATGTTCTTAAATTACTGACGTCTAAAAATGCACTATAATTGGTTGTTTAAATTTCATTAGGAAACACAAATTGAAACATGCTACCTTAATATTATGTTATTGTCTTGGAAATATCACTTGATTTATGTATCGATATAACAAAAACAATAACAACATAATTGACCGACGTTCATTGGTATTCACGGATAATTCGTAATATGATTCATGTTTTATAGGTTTTCCCATTCATTTTAACACTTTTGTCATTCAATTTCGTCCCGAGAAGCCGAGAACGTGCCAATGCCAACTTCAATTTCGTCTATTGTCGACCAATTTCACAAATAGTCCATTCAATTTGGTCATTTGTCACACATTTTCGTCAGTCACAGATGTGTTCAGCAACTGTGACCGACGAATTTGAATTGTAATCGACGAAAATGCGTGACGAACGACTAAATTGAATGGACTTTTTGTGAAATTGGTCGACAATAGACGAAATTGAAGTTGGCATTGGCACATTCTCGGCTTCTCGGGACGAAATTGAATGACAAAATGACGAAAATGAATGGGAAAATCTATATTATTCCCTTCTCTAATTATTTCATGATTAACGAAAATTCTTTATAACCTCGTGATTTCGTCTTTGCTATTTTGATGTTTGTAAATATCGTTGCATGTTATTGTACATGCCAATTCAATTCAGCTTGTAGCTGCGAATATTTGCGATATTTTGTTGTTGAATTTAATGCCATTACTATAGGTTTTCCCGGCCAAATTCGTCAAAATAGCAGGCATATTCATTATCATTCAAGTTCGCGTGATTTTTGTAAACCTGCTGTTTACACTGTACAATTTTACACTCCAGAACATTAATCTTCGTCAAATTGCATTCAGTTTACAACGACAACGTATTCAAATTGGTTAGAATGTCAAACAATTTGGCAATACACATCCGTCATTCAAATTCGTGCCAGTTTGCTTGACCTTAGATTTTGGACCGATTTGGGTTTTCTATTTCGTTTTCAGGCGTGCTTCTTTGCACATCTAGCATTCAAATAAGAACGATCAGAACAATCATACAGTATGACGCATTATGAAGGCGGAGGGGGGGGGGGGGGGGGGTGGCAATTTACTTCCCTATTTCCCATTATTCCATCACTCCCCAACCACCACCCCCACCCAAGGCAGGTTTTTTTAGGTCATATTTGTCTTTATTCTTTTTTTAAAGACTTATTTTAATCTTTGTTTTCCGATACACACTGCTAATTAATGTTCACATTTAACTGGTAATTGTAATGTTATGTTAAGTCATACACTTTTTTTCATGTTTTCATTTCATTTCCATTTTTCACACAGTGCTTTGGTCATTTCTTTATCTATATTTGTCTATATTCTGTTTTTTAAAGAGTTATCTTAATCTTTCTTTTTGAGATACACACTGCTAATAAAGTGACATGGAATTGTATAGGCCTATTCATATAAAGCTACACTCTCATTTGTACGAAACGAGCGAGTAGCTTTATAGGAAAACAATACAACTAAAGAAATTAATTAAAAGGATTGCACACATTTCAAAGATGTTAGCCCGTAGACGAAATAGAATGTATGAACGCCTACATTTTATCTTTGAGGACAAAATCGAATGCTCTTCACCTGATTTTCTAAGTTGAATGGTGTTATTTCAATTTGGTTTGACAAAAGTTGGCAATTGCACTGTCCAAAAATAAAATTGAATGAAATTATTTGCTAATTGAAACACGATCCTGATCTTTATTCAATTTCGTTCTAAATTGCGTGCTGTTAATGAACATTTGAGTGCTATTTTGACGAAATTGGCCGGGAAAACCTATATTAAATGTGAGCAAATAATTTTTGCCAGACACATAGGTGTACGGCTGACTGCATGCGTGCCTTTTGGGCGCCGTTCCAAAAATAGCACACTGACTCTTTGTGATATATTCTGATATGAATTGACATAGGTATTTCGTCGATCAAAAATAATCACCTCGATAAAGTTTAGAGGAAATGGCAAATCAAATGAATCCCTCGTATGATGTGTCACAACCAACTTGTTCCTTTACCATGGTTGTTAATTTCCCTTATCATACGGATAATAATTTGTCCTTATGGTTATAATGGATAAATGGAAAGGATGAGGACGTCATCTTGATGCTTGGGTATACTCATCAGGTATAATATAGGTTTTCCCGTTCATTTGAACACCTTTTTTCATTCAATTTTGTATAAATTTGTACTTCAATTTCGTCCCGAGAAGCCGAGAATGTGCCAATGCCAACTTCAATTTCGTCAATTGTCGACCAATTTCACAAAAAGTCCATCCAATTTAGTCATTTGTCATACATTATAGTAACAGATGTGTTCAGCAACTGCAACCGACGAATTTTAATTGTAATCGACGAAAGACTAAATTGAATGAACTATCAACTGTCCACTGTCCAATGGAAGATGCCATGTTTGCCACCAATGTACCGCATGAAACGTCATCTGAGCGCATCTAAAGCATGCACTATTAACAAAATCGGGTTATGTATCCGTTGTTGTTGAATCTGCTGCTGTATGTCGGTGGTTACGTAACCCGCTTTTGTTAGTGCAAGTTCAAATTACGTTTCATATAGTACAGTTGGAAAACAGCATCCTCCAGTGTTCAGTCAAAACAGATCATAGTGGTTAAAAAAAAAACATTATTTCCTTTATTAGTGATACCCAAGAAGAAAATATACGAACGGTAAGCGAAAATACCAGCGTTAAGCCTGACGCATACAAAGCCGACTCGACTCGACGCGATCCGACCGGACCCGACCCGAACCGACTGGAAGCCACAGTCACAGTCGATTTAGTCGCGGCCGATTCAACATGTTGAATCGGGCCGGATTGGCTTCCGACTGGCAAAATCAGAGTCGTGTGGCAACGCACACAGAGCCGATTCGACTGAAAACCAGTCGGATCGGGTCGAGTCGGCTCTGTCTGCGGCGGGCTTTAGGCCTTTATGAACTCTACACAGGAAGTCCCCTCCTCCGGGCCACTGCTCCGTAACTGATACCTCTCATCCCCCGGCAGCTCTCGGGCAGTTACACCCTTGATCTGCTCTGCACCGATAACCGATTCAACCGCCAAGCGAATATCCAGGGACGAACGTTTCCTGCATTTGTCCTAGGGTGCTGTCACATATAACCGGATAGCGTAAACGGATGCCCGACGGATAGAAACTTTGCGAAATCAAATTATCCGATGGGGAAAGTTGTCTTCATTGCTGCATGCACAATACTTTCCGCCGGATAAAACAACGTACATCGCCTGACAAGAAACGCATTCGCCAAACACGAAACGGTCAAGAAACGCATACGAACGTATGGAGTCGAACGGATTGAAGAATTAGCTCTCCGTCAAATCCTCCGTTAATGCTATCCGGTGATATGTGATAATGGTTTCAAATGAAAACGATGCGGTTCTTTTTTTTTCTTCCAATGTTATAATCAAATTCTGCTACTAACATGACTAATAGACAAGTAGACAGCATTTGCATCATCGCCGCCATCCCAATCGTCATCATCATGATCATATCATAATCATCACCATCACCATCATCATCATCATCATCATTATCATCAGTGTCACCACCACCACCATCATCATCACCACCATCATCATCATCATCATACTCATCATCATCATCCTCATCATCCTCATCATCCTCATCATCCTCATCCTCATCATCATCATCCTCATCAATTTCATCATTCTCATCATCCTCATCATCATCAACACCATCAGTGTAACCACCTCAATCATCATCACCAACACCGTCATCATCATCACCATCATCATCATCATCGTCGTCGTCGTCGTCACCACAACCATCATAACTATCATAATTACCACAACCACCACTTCCTCCATCACCACCATCGGCATTGTCGTCATTATCATCATCATTATCATCATTACCACCATTATCATTACCAAAATTATCCTCTGTCTCCTCATTAACATCATCATCATCATCATCATCATCATCATCATCATCATCGTCGTCGTCGTCGTCATCATCGTCGTCGTCGTCATCATCACCATCATCATCATTATGATAATTCTAACGCGTGTCAAACTTTGTCTTTCCAAGTACGAAGGAAAGTTTTATATTTTTCAATTTTAATTGTTTTCCTTACATGCCTTATGTTACTAAATTGAACTATTTTTTAAAATATCATAAGTTTGACATTTCAAATGTTGGCATTTCCTTTATGGACACTCAATGAATTAATTTCATTGTTCGAAGATACATCGTGCAATATTGATCCTTACTCCTACACGTCGGAATACGACAAACAATATATGTGTGTTTATTTATTTATTTTCCACCTATTATACTTGAATGAAGTGTTTGTTCCTAACAGTATTCGATAAGTTTTGTTTTGCATTTTTCGATGGAAATGTCAGTCACATACCGTATTGATCAAGAAATCTGCGATTTCGCATATTTTTGTAAAATCCACAAATTATATGACAAATTATGATTCTTTCCTTGACAATGCTGACAGTGGGCGACCCGACATAGAACCATTATTTCATGATACTGATAAACACATTTTTGACATGAAATGGCCTATGTAAATAATTAATTTTCGCTATTGCAAGGTTGTGCGCGGGTATTGAGACGTTCTAGTCCTACGCATTGTCAAGGAAAGAATCATAATTTGTCACATAATGTTTGGATTTTACAAAAATATGCGAAATCGCAGATCTCTTGATCAATACGGTTCCATGTCGGGTCGCCCACTTTCAGCCCGCCCCCTACCAAGTCGCCCTCAAATTGGTCACTTCGCCCCCCGATTTTTTTTGCCGATTTTGGGATTCTTGGACGGCTCGCCCCCATCATGTACGAGGCTGCACCTTTTTAAAGGGGTAGTTCAGTTTTGGTATAGAGGGCGCTGCACGAAATAGTTATTTGTGAGATAATGAAAGACTGAGTGTATTATTTCACGCAAAAAAACATACAGACTAAACGTAGGAAATTGTTTCTTGGGAATAACAACGATCCGTGCATAATAGTTATCGCGATGAGTGCACGCACGTGACGAGGCATTTTATGGAGCATTTTACTTCCAAGAAAGAAATTTGACGTGGTTTAACCTGAAGTTCCTCCTTCAGTTATCAATCGCCATCATGGCCATGGAACCAGCTATAAGTGCTTATAATCATCACACTGCTTCCTTTCGGTATGATTTACTTCTTTGAATAAATCATAGACCCCACTAAGCAAAAAAAATGCTAAGGAATAACATTAAATCAGCGTATTTAGCTTCATAAAGTTATGTGACAAAATCTTGTGACTGTACCTCATAAGTGATACTTGAGGAAAAGTTTTTTTTTTTCTAGACACACCCCTACCCTCCCATATACTCGGAAGGTTGCCTTTTTTCGTTGCAAAGATTTTGTGAAGAAAAAAAAAATAGTAGCGCTCCTCCAACTTATAGTAGCACAAGTACCCCACAAGTCGGGTGCCCACAAGTATGCCCATGTAAGTATGTGTGTGCGTGCGTGTGTTTTATGTGGCTTTGAAACGTGCTGGACAATCACTATTCAATAATACTCGGCATTAGGATTCAACGATAAGTACAGTCCTTATAGCGAACATACGGTAAAATATTTTGTTTTAATGCACTTTTGTAAGAGTGGTTCATCTACCTCATGTTGAGTCGACATTCGAGTCGAATCTATTTGTAAACTTACATAACATTTCTTTTTACTCTTTCTAAGTTCTCCCCCTTCGTTTATGTTTCGATCCCTCCAATCCTCTCTCTCTCACTCTCTTATCTGTTTATGTTATTTCTTTATCTCAATATAAGTAACTGTAGTCGAAACGGTACTCGTGCTATTCGGATCGTTTCGCGCACTTCCGGAATCTTATCCGACCGAATGAGGGCCTAGGGTATTAACGTATGCCAGGCGTGCGTTGCGTGATATTGAAACATGCTCAACATTCAGTATTCAATAATGCTCGGCTTAAGGATTCAACAATAGGTAATTGCTTATAATAATAGCGGACTTACGGTAAAAGGAACACAACTATGCTCTTTTGTATGGATGGCCCATCTATCCCATGTTTATTCGACATTCGAGTCGAATCTATTTATAGAAAACTTTCCATAATGTTCTCTTTTTACTCTTCCTGTATCATCTCCTCCTCTCACCCTCTATAATGTTTTCTCTTATTCTCTCATATTATTAGTAACTCTGTTCGAAACGGTACTCGTGCTAATCGGATCGTTTCGCGCATTTTCGGAATCTTATCCGACCGAATGAGGGCCTAGGTCAATAACGTATGCCAGGCATGTTTTACGTAACAGGAGGACCCGTGCCTGTGGCACGTGGAATACAAATCATCGCGATCATCATGCATGTATATGGTCTAGCGCCTCCTCCCGACAAAAAATATTTCTAGATCCTTCCAAAACCACGACGACAAAATACCCCAAAAACGGTCAAAAACGAAAAAAAAAATCAACTTCCGTTTGATGTAATTTGATACCCTTTGACCATTACCTCCCTAAAGGTAGTATCAGGGGCGTCGATCCTGGGGGGGCAGGGGGGGGGGGCGGTCGCCCCCCCCCAATGAAAATATTGGGGGGGCGAACATATCATTTCGCCCCCCCAATAATTCCGAAAATGAGGAGCAAAAAAATCGAGTGATATAATGCCAAAGAGGGGAAAGAAACATTTATCAATAATTAATCTTCAAAATAGCCGTTTTTTAGTTTGAAAAGGACTGTAAACAGGACTGTAAATCTCTTATTTGCCGCGCGCTTCGCGCGCATACAGTTTCGCATATTGCAAGTTTCATTTGGGTTGCGGGAACTCACCTTGCGAAATGTGTTGGGCAGTGTAATTTCTCAAACGCACACCTCAAACGAAGTTTATTAAACCTGACCCTCATCTATAGATAGCACACCGACACAGAAAATAAAATAATCTGAAATATATCTTTCAGTCAATTCGGTCCATATGCGCTGAACGCAAATCAAATTGGAATATCATGTCCCCCCACATTTGAAAGTGGAGGAGATTGTGCCCCTCCCTTTGTCATTATGTATGTTTGGTTCCATACTTATATAGCCTACTTCATATTACGTGAAATTTCTGTCTCAGGTGTGCACCAAATCGCACAATTTCACGCCCAAAAATACAAAAGCTCCCTACTGTGGGAGGGGGACACCCCCTCCAACACCCTCCCCCGCTCGGTCGCTTCGCTTCCTCGCAATGTCTCCCCTCCACTTCAGTGAGAAGTTGTTGACGCCCTTGCTTAGTTTCATGGGAGCCCAATGCCCTAGACTATATCGATGGCTCTATTGTATACAGGATCACGTGGATCCATCTCATGCAAGGCTCAATCTTTTCCTCGCTATGCCCTTTAAAAATACGATACGAGTAGGTTCACTATTTTATACAATTTTAACACGTACATTTGCATTTGCAGCAGCAACACTATGGAACACTCTCCCTGAAAGTATAAAACAATTATACTCTATTGATAAGTTCAGGACTAGTTTGAAAACTCACTTATTTTTGAAGTAATATACGTATATAAATTCATTTTTAATTATATTATTATTCTACTGTCACTTGTGTTAGACTTCTTTCCTATTTTCCATCTCTTACCTATCTCTGTACTTATCCTTTCATGCTTCCTTCTTATGCGCATAGAGACCCTATTCTAGGCGTGATATGCGCTATACAAGAAACGTTTATTATTATTTTAACACCCATGATAGGAGTTGCAAATGTCTGCACACACAACCTAAATTGGTAGGCAGGACTAACAAGAAGCTAGTCCAGATGGTGTCCTACTGGACTAGTGTTATCCTAGTAATGCTAGCCAGACTTGCATATTGGACTAACGTAAAGTTAGTAATGACTACTGGACTAGGTAAGCCTATGCAAGTAATGACTGCTGGACTTGCGTAAACCTAGTCATGAAGTTAGTTAACACAGTTGGACTATGAAAAACCAAGCTAGTAATGAGTGATGGACTAGCATAAAGCTAGTCATCAAGTTAGTACTGATTGCTGGACTAGTTATGGATAAGATATTCAAGAGTGCTGGACTAGCGTAAAGCTAGTCATGTCTGCTGAACTAGGTTACCAAGTTTGGATTTCCATGCTAGTCATGACCACTGGACTAGCAAGAAACTAGTAATGGATGCTGGACTATGCTGAATAAAGCTAGTTATTGCTGCTTGACTAGGAAACGACTAGCTTAAAGCTAGTGTAGATGGTGCCCAGCTGGACTAACATAGAGCTAGTACAAGCAGCTAGACTAATGTTACGCTAGTCTGGCTGTCTTAACTAGCTTGCATCAAACCTAGTCCAGCATGTGTGACAAGCGTTAAGCTAGTCAAATTCTCGCAGGTAAATCTGAAATGAAATTACATGCAGAGAATGTAATACTCTGAAAAATCTATTAAAGAAACGGAAGAATTAATATCAGGTAAATCTCAAATTTTTATTCATCCAGCGAATGCAGTTAATAAAGTTGGCACCTTGAATATTACAAATAAAAATTACATAATTGAAAACATAAATTTAATTCCAGCATTGAATAAACAGGGATGAACACTTAATGCACAAGTGTGAAACAAATCGGAAATGGAGCACACTATTATCATTGGACATGCAGACAGAAAATGATCACATAGTCTCTTTGTGAATTTTGTTATATAGGAGAAACAATTATTACTGTATTCATAGCAAATGATACAATTCCCAGCTATTAGTGACATGAATGTCACAATTTCAAGATAAAACATCAATTCACGGTATAACGAGAGCTTTTGGTTTAATAAACTGTTATTAGTTTTATAATGTGGATAAATACAAAATAAAACTATAAAAGCATGGTTTTCACCAACAATTGAAGAAATTAGCATTGCTGTCAGGACTTTTTTTTCTTCATTATGTCTGAATTTTCATTTTATCATTGTGGCTAAACAAAGTTAATACAATGATAGAACTTTCATTAAACTTTGGTGAATACAGTTACAGAACACATTTGTTCGGGGAAATACCAGTTTTCCTATAATAAGGTTGTTTTCAGGGCAGCTTGAAGTTTCAAAAAGTCCTGTCTGCAACATTCCCAATAGCTCAGAATTGCAATTATACAAATATTTTCAAGTGAGACTGTCTGGAGAAGAAATATCTGAATGACGACATACTATATACAGACTTATTTCAAATTACTGATGGAAATGCCTGTCACAGTACATACATTTCAAAGTCACTTTAATACACCGTTGCAAAGACCAGATTCTAAGCTTAGTACATCTCATAAATGGAATTGAATGGTAGCATAAGTATACAACAATTCAAGTCATGATACACAAGAAAGTTTCTTGCACAATATTACGAAATACTATCACACTAAACCATATCAGGATCTGTTGGATCATTTGGGTCACCAAATGGCTTTGCTAAACGCAGTAGAAATATCCATATAATTAATTATCTTAAGATGAATATTTAATCAAATAGTGTGGCAGAACCATGGCCTTAATCCATGAGTTAGATATTAATTAGAATAGCCAAATGGTTGAATAGCACCTTAAAATGGGGCAGTTGCTATGGTGAACTCGGGGAACTGACTGTCCAAGAAAGTCCTTCAGTCTTGTGTGAGTTCGGTAGCGGGTTGCAGTTCATGCGCGACACTGACGATCATCGTCAACGACGGGGTCGAGCACGAGTTTGTGACGGTCGATGACCAAGTAGCCGATGAGTGCTGCGAAGAGTACGTTGAAGTACGACAACGTGGTACGACGAACGCTCACGAGGATCGCGTGAAGTACGAGTCCACGATGAGTACGAGGTACACAAAGTACCCGAGGAGTACGAAGTGCAAGTCGATGACGAATACGATGGCCCAGCTTGTCCAGTAAATGCTGAGATGACAGAAAGTTGAGGGGAAATGGAGGCTTCTCCTGGCCTGTACTGCCTGAAGTTGCCACTGGAAAATGGCTGGAAAAGCTGTCCTGCCTGCGCTGCATAACATGCATAAAGCGTGTGCCTCATCCTTGGTGCCTCCAATTACACCACAACATCACACTTAGTGCACAACCTGCTCCTAGGAAAGCATAGTATCCTGTTGTATCCTGTTGTAAACTCAATATCCTGTTGTATTGCAGCACGACCTCGTTGGCAAAACGGACTTGGCAGCTCTGCTCTGGAAAATGGCCAAGGTTCACCTTTCACATGCATAGTGACTGATTGGGATTTACTTCTACCTGCAATCATAGAATGAATAAAAATAAAAAAATCAAGGAATATCATTACATTAAAGAGGTAGTTCAGTTTTGGTAGCACAGCACAATTTTTGTTGTGAGGTAATGAAAAACTGAGTGTCGAATTTTAAAGAACATGCAATTTTAATGGTAAAATACACTTTATTTGGTCAAAATCGGTTCAGAAATGGATAAAATATCCGATGGTAATAAATTTGGGCCCCACATTTATTCAATGATTTTTTTTTATCAAAAAAAATGCTTAAACTTGTTCAAACATTTTCAAAAGCGGTTTAAAATAGTTATCTGTTATGCATAATTTTGTTGTATGAAAGACGTGGTTGAAACTAATACCATTTTAGAGAGCACCCTCTTGTGTTTTCATGGCTCTTTTTGAATGATAACGGGCTATTTACTTAGTCGTTTGTAATACGTTTCGAGCATGGTGGACTTATAACTATTAGTTTGTTATGTTACTGTGCAGGTTTGCGTTTATCCTTACCCAAAACGGTACTACCCCTTAAAATATATGAATTCATATAAATATCGATTAATAATAATTAACTAAACAGAAAATGATTCTACAGGATATTCTATATTGACCACAGTTATACATGTGTGGCATTTATCAGAAATGTGTAATTAATCAAACAATTAAAGAAATAAGAAAATAATGATAGCTCATACAAATAATGATGAGAATACAAATGAACATTTTAAAAAGGAGATCAATCCAGTGAAATAAAGGTAAAGCAAAACATTAATAAAGAACACCTAGTATGTAAGATAAGAAAAAACAATAATTATGTAAATATACTAACCTCATGAATCAGATAAGACGTTGAGGCACGATTCCTTCTCTAGTTCGAGTTGATCAGCATGATGACTGCCGCTTATCCAGTCTCTTGAGGGTGAACACTTTTTGACGCAGGAAGGCGAGACATCTCGTCCCCTTTCGGTGTGGAATGAAGAATGCCACTGAAGGGGTCATCTGACAAATAAAAAGAATATTATGTATATAAGTAAACTGGATTGGAAACAATATAAAATACAGACACATTTATAAATAAATGAAAGCATTGCAATATTGCTTGTTCTTGATTTTAAAAAAAATGTTGCTGTGGGGAAAAACATTAAGAACATTTTGTATAAATAAGAAAAACAAGAAAGAAACATACTACTAACCTGATGATGAAAAAGATGATGGCACGACAATGAGGAGTGGAGCGTCCAGTCATTGAAAGGTCACTTGTTCCAACAGGAGGGTCACTGTAACTTTCATCAATCCTTTATTGAAAGAAAGAAGTAAAAATAATACTTCTTTCTTTTTCAGTTTTACTTTCGACTTTCGTGAAAAGAGACATTTGATTCGTAAATATTATCCGATTGAGTTGGTTATCCTTGAAGCTCTGTATATAAGTTTGTACAGATAATGTTACTGATAATGATATTTTAATTAAACAAATAACAAAAGGGGAAATCTAAAAAAATAAATTTAGCATAAAATAGGGGGAAATAATATTCAACTAGTCCCTCCCCTCCATTTTTGATCAATTTAAACACCCCCACAATCACAAATGGTATCGTCCGCTAAAAATAGACCGACCGCATATAAGTAGGTACATAATGGACTGTTCCATATCATTGTAGGAGTGTTTATAATATGCTTGCACCCAGACGTTCACTGAGTTGTAAATGAATTATGTATGCCTCTTATTATAGAAGCTTCGACATTAAACTAATATTTCAAAATGTACACGACCCTGAATTCACAATCAACTCACAATCACACAAAATGATTTCACACTGCATAAGTCCAAAGGTCAAAGCAGCCGCAAAAAATAGGACAAGGTCACGACAGAGCTAAGTGCCCCTATACTAGCTGTACTGTACTAGTACGTACGTAAGTACAGAGGCAGTGTACAATGCATGGCATCGATATCGTTCGATACATTTTGTCTAAAAAGCCTAAGAAAATCTCCAGAACTCCCCACACAAAACTACATATTACTAGTATAGAAACTTAAACTTCACATAATAATGTACCAAAGACATGTGCGATTCATATACTATATAGTCTTACCTTCAGATTGTCCAAATGCAGGTCAAAATCAACCGAATTGTCGTAACTTTTGTTGAACTTCTAGCTCTGGTATGAGCATATTTTGTTGGAGTACGAGCTATGTACACATTATTTACGTAGGATCTTTGATTATTTATAGCTCTTGAGGTTACAGTTGAAACCCGTCACAGTTTAGTTTATGATAAATTCTCCACTTTGACTGTACTAGCTTAAGCTAGTTCCTGTACTAGCTTAAGCTAGTTCCTGTACTAGCTTAAGCTAGTTCCTGTACTAGCTTAAGCTAGTTCCTGTACTAGCTTAAGCTAGTTCATCCACATGCTATGTTCTTGGCGTTTTACTGCAAACTAGTACAGCATACAATAGCATGCTAGTCAGGATTGATTTACTAGCTTTGGGTTAGTAAACCTCGCCCTGATATAATCCAGTAGAGCATTACTAGCCACATTGCCGCATTTTACTAACATCATGTTCGTAAAGCAATTTTTACTAACTTGCTCTACTAGGTTAAAGCTAGTCAGGCTAGAAATTGACCCGTTTAGGTTGTGTGTGTGAAATCTAAAAGCTTCCGGGGGCTCCGCCCCCTGGACCCCCATTATTGTCCCCAAATGTGGGTGCCCCCCCCCCAAGTCAGGTCTTCGAGCCATCAGGACACTTTCAATGAGCGCATAATAAAACTTCCGGGCATGCATGCCATTGTGGGGCTTTTAGCTCTCTCAGTGGTCACTCTGGAAAAATGTTCAAATTTCGCCCCCCCAATCGCAAAAACGGATCGACGCCCCTGGGTAGTATCAATCATCACCTGAAAGGTGAGGGTCATACCTCAATGCATGGCGATTTGCATAGCCGGACAGACAAACAGACAGACAGAGCCTCCTCTTTTAGTAGTATAGATATTGAAACATGTATGCTGAACAATCAGTATGCAAATGAGTCAACATATTATAGCCGACCCTTCGAATCTGGCAGATCCTTTGTCTTGGGCTGAACTGACAAGTATTTTCCTGAAACATGAAGCCGAATACATAGCTGTAAACAAGGAACAAAACAAACAGTTTTCAATATTACAGTGCTCGGATTTAAGACTGAACGCTATGATAAGGCCTAGCTGTAGCAAACTTACAATGAAAGAAAGTATCTTCTTTAGTTAAAGGGGCCCTGCAACCCAAATGCATGTTGACCTCTGTTCATCTGTATTAGTGTACACATTCAATATTTGTAAACGGTTTGACCCAAATATGTTTTGTATATTTTTAAACATTTTATCATTTATTTGTCTTCATGTTGCTAAGCCCCACCTCCTAAAAAAAACCCTCCAGAGCAAATTCTATTGTTGACCTGCAGTGACATCATTTGTCAATCACTGGTCAGCTACCATGCTATTGTGATTAGCCTAATCACAATAGCATCACACGGTTGAATAGAATACCAACTCACACAACTTCAATTACAATAGCTGTTGCTATGTCAGAAGAAAAGCACTGTCTAAGCTATTGCATGGAGGTATGCAGGGCATGCTTTTGTGTGGATGTTCTTTTTGTACTTTCATCTTTTGTTAATCTCATGGTAGCTGACCAGTGATTGACAAATGATGTCACTGCAGGTCAACAATAGAATTTGCTCTGGAGGGTTTTTTAGGAGGTGGGGCTTAGCAACATGAAGACAAATAAATGATAAAATGTTTAAAAATATACAAAACATATTTGGGTCAAACCGTTTACAAATATTGAATGTGTACACTAATACAGATGAACAGAGGTCAACATGCATTTGGGTAGCAGGGCCCCTTTAAGGGGTTGGTTGTGCATCTCCCATCTGATCGTTCATTCGCAATTCAGAGTCGAATTTATTGTAAACTTACCATTCTCTTTTTACTCTTCCTAAGCTTTTCCCCCTTTCATGTGTTTTCCTCTCCTCCTCTCTCTCTCACTCTCTTATATATTACTGATGTCTCGTTCTTTCTCTCAAATGAGTAACTCTAGTCAAAACAGTACCCGGTGCTATTCGGATCGTTTCGCGCACTTTCGGAATCTTATCCGACCGAACGAGGGCCTAGGACGATTGTGTGACAGTTGTGCGTGATACGTGATAATCAAGTATGTTGGACATTGATACACGACGGGACGGCACGTGCACAAGGACGGTTCAATTCTCCTGCATTGGATCACCTATTTACCTTATACTTGCTTTGAAATTTGTTTAAAGTGCTGAACTGGCAGGATAAAGAAAATAAGTACAAATAAAATATAACTATAAGCCTCCCCCTCTTATTTGGATCTTTACTCGGGCTAATCGGATCGTTTCGGAATCTTGAGGGCCTAGGATGATCGTGTGACAGACGTGTGTGATACGTGATAAATCAAGTATGTTGGACATCGATACACGATGTTATCCGCAAGGACTATTCGATGAAAACCTGCAGTGGATGATGTTATGTAGGGCGGCAAATGTTTATGTGTGTGTTTGTGGGGGGGGGGGGGGAGGGGGGGAGGGGGGGGGGGTTGGTGGTACATGCCTCGAATAATTTGAAAAACAAGCAATACAAACATGGGGGTCACAATTCGACAAGATTAAGAAATCCAATGATTTAAAGGGACTTAGTAACATTGTCCAAATCCTCAAAAAAAAAATTTCATTCTAGCGGTTCCCTCATACCTTGTTGTATTCGTATTAACAATAAAATCATGGGACAGGTTTCGGTTTTTCAAATTTCCCTTTCGTTACAAAGATATGTACGATCGAAGTATTCAGATAAGAAAAACTCCGGGTGAGTTTTTCTTCTGTGTACAAAGTGAGTGCAGTGAGTTATTGAATATCACTTTGCATTTTCGCTCATTACTTGGTCATGCAATGTCCATTTGACTTGAAATTTTCACACAATACCCTGTGGACATATGAGATAACAATAATATACATTAATAATAATAATAATGGTGGCTACTTATATAGCGCACGTTCCGTCTTTCGACGCTCGCGGCGCATCACTATTATTACCCCGGTCATCGGATACATACTGCACTCAATCCAGCACACAAAGTGCACATTGTCCACTCCCTGGGGAGCATTCCAGCTAGGCAACCTCGTAGGTGCACACAGTGCTAAGTAACTCCTTTCCATCCTTCCGGGTACCCATTTATACACCTGGGTCGAGAGCAGCAAATGTGGATAATTTTCTTGCTGAAGGAAAATCGCGATGGGCATACCTTGGGTTCGAACTCGGGACCTCACGATTGGAAGGCACGCGCTCTACCAATCTCGCCACACCACGTCCACATTGCATCAACCATTCATCACTTTTTGCACATGTCAACAAAGTTACTAGATCCCTTTAAGATTATTTTTACTGATTCAAATTGCAAAGACTGTGCCCAAACACATTTCGCCAAATATTCATTCGGACCACGCTACCTCATTGATTACATTTACTTGCATGATCACTTTTTATTACACAGAACTGGTAGGAGAGAAAAATATGATAATGTAAGTAAATTCGTTCACATAATTAAACCACCCCCTATATCATGCATATAAATTTTAATATTTGAAATTTGGAGGCACGGAGGGACTTGTTTGTTATATTATTACTCAAGAATGTTGGATGGTCGATAACTAAACGTATTCCACAATACACGCAAGGACGCCTATGAACACTAACATTTTTCGTATTGCTCCTCGGACTGGACGGAACGTCAGGAATGCGCAACTTTGGATAGTTTATTCTCTCAATTTTTCGATCGTTAATCAAATAAAGATTGAGATATTCCGCTAAATTTCTGAAATTAATACTCGACAAAATTTGGAATCTGAGAGGGACTTAATCGAAATACGATACTAGTATATATGCATCTGTGCGGATACTTGAAACTTCACGATGCGCAAGGACGAAGCTCATTTAACGCGATAAAGAAAGGACACTAACAGGCAATTCATACTTACGTCTAGCACTGGCTCGGCACTGGATAAATCCACTGCCGAGCCAGTGCTAGACGAAAAAGCCGACCATTCATACTCGGCATCAACAGTGGATAACTGACGCGCAAGTATAAACAAAGATCCTACATACATAAGATGCCCAACTCTCCCGATTTTACACGGCCGCTGGTGAAACGGAAGCGGAAGCGGTATTTTAGCACATGGAGTCTGCCGCCCGCTAGCGTTGAGCAACTAAAACTCGAACAAGCGTCTATAGTAATTCCATTAGACATGTTAGACATCGTGTCGGAAAAGTGATTTATTTCTATCAGAAGGCATCTAACTTTTAACGAAACCTGGTTTAAATGAAAGAATAGAACCTATATTAGATATCCTAGGTAGATTTCTTGAGGAACTTTTCCTCTGAAAGCCAGCGGACTCACTTTATTAGACCATACCCCATTGCTTGAAAATCATGATACAACTCTTGAAAGGTTTGTTATATTTTGAATTTAAGCAATTTAAAATCTGAATTGATGTAAAAGGTAATAACTTAATTTTTTGCCTCTTTCCGGTAAAAAAATATAGCAAAAGTCAATCCTTTTGGAAAAAACAAACAAGCGTGATTTTCTAGCAATTTGAGCATTTTAACTCAAATTATTTAAGTTTCAATTTTTTTTTGTTTTTTTTTTGCCATTTTCTTTAAAAGAAAAATATTTATTTTTAGGAACAAAATAAACGGGCCTTTAGCAGCTTAATATCACAGCTTATCATTATGCATATCTCAAGATTTCATTTCAATCTGAGAATTTCATCTGCTCTTTTTTTTCAATAGGATGGGTTCAGTTATGCGAGTATACATTTGACCATGCATGGCCAACGTCACCAAATATTAATTATTGTTAGACTCTGGTCCAGTTTATATCTTTCGCCCATTTTTGTAATGAGCTCATTAAATGACAATGGTTTCTTTAATTTATTCAGCGGTTCTTCAATTTAATCCATAGTTCTCAATAGAGTTTTCACACCTTCCCGGGATCCTTCAGGCTACACAACAGGGCCTGTCAGTTCAAACTTCTAACTCAACATGGTATTTACAGAAATAGAGACGGCTTAGATATAAACTGGACCTCTATTTATTTGGATTTTCATGATTGAAACAACTACAATAAAATTATGACAATACACAATACTGATTAAGAGTTACACTTACGTTATTTATTCAGCTTTCTGGATTTGAGTCAAGCTTTTGACTCTATCAATCACAATATTCTTTTACATAAAGAAAAATCTTATGAATTAAGAAGTATAGTACTTTCATGGTTTGAAAATTATCTTAAGCACCGCTATCAAATCGCAGTATATAACAATGTTTGTTCTGAACTGTTACAAGTTACATGTGGAGTACCCCAAGGATCAATTCTAGAACCACTTCTATTCTTACTATTCATGAATAATTCAGTTAATTGTCCCCATACTCTTAAATTTGTGCTTTTTGCTGCTGATACCAATATTCTTTTTTCTCACAATGGTATTAATACCTTATGTCAAATTATAAATAATGAAATGAAACATGTATCACTATATGGTTCAATTGTAAGTGCTATTTCAAATGATTCAATAAATACCTTAATAATTAAAATTAATGATATTCTAATTCAGCGTGTTCAATCAACTTATTTCTTAGGTGTAATTATTGACCAACATTTAGCCTGGAAAGATTATATACTTGCCATTTCAAACAAAATATCAAAGAGTATGGGTGTCATCAGTAAATTAAGTCATATCTTTCCCCAAAATATATTGATTTTTATTATATAATACCATGATCCTGCCAATTTTAATGTACTGTAATGTTGTCTGGGCAAATACATATTCATCGATGCTTCAAATGTTGTTTAAACTTCAAACACATATTGTAAGAATTTGCTCATTGTCTGATTTTCATGGTCACTCAAAACCACTGTTTAAAACATGAAATTTCTACTAAATCAAAATTGTATTGCCCTAATGGTTTTTAAGCATAAACACGATAATTGCCAAAGAATCTTGCCACTCCACTAAAAAGTATAAGAAATCAGAACACAATTATAATACTAGAAATCCCCAAAATTACTTTGTTGAAAAATTTACATCAACTATACTTCATCATATACTTTCAAACACACTGGTCCTGTAATATGGAATTCACTCTCTCTTTGTATTCAAAACACTGCTTTTCTCAATTCGCTTAGGTCTAAACTGAAAATAAAAACCGTATAATTAATAACTGTTTTCACTGAATAATCTTGTGTTTGTATCCACGAACAATCCTCCAAATTCATTTCCATGCCTTTTCGTAACTCCCCGAACTTCTTTTAATTGTATCTTTTATATTTCTTAAATAAATTGTATTTTATGTATATTTCTATTTATATTTGTAACCCTTTTCATCTTGGATTTGAATCGAATAAATATGAAAATAAGCTGAATACTTGACAATTACAGTGAATTACTTGTTTGACTACTAGGCTACTAATACAACCCAACTTGTAGTCCAGATCAAATCGGGAACTTTAGTTGCCAACCGCTAGTTGGCGCACTCCTTCAAACTCCCACAATTCCGCGCGTTAGCGTTTCACTTTTTGACCGAGAGTTGATCATCTTATGTATGTAGGATCTTTGGTATAAATACAACAGTGGATCGAAAAGCTGTCTAGGACATGACTGGGCATGCGCACTAGTACACTTCTATTGTGACGTAACGATGACTTGCAAATTCTGAACGCGCAATACCGTAATGCGCATGCGCAACCTTGTGCTAGACGAGGTGTCTAGCATCAACAGTGGATCAACAGTGGATCAAAGTTATGCCAGGCTGAGCACAGACTGATGCTAGACATTCCATTCATATCTGCGTCTAGCAGTGGATTTATCCAGTGCTGAGCCAGTGCTAGACGTAAGTATGAATTGCCTGTAATACTAAAGCACGATTTGTATCATTATACAGGCCCATAGCCAGGATTTGTCAAGGGGGAGGGGGGGGGGGGGGGGGGAGGGGGTGCGCAATTTACCAAAACGAGACCGAGACCGATCGTGTCGAGACCAAGACCACTGGTTGAGAGTCGTGTAAGCAGGGGGGGGGGGGGGGGGGGGGGGGAGAAGATGATGACAAATCAAGTAAATGTCAAAGCACAGCATTAAACAAAAAACACAATGTATATCACATCACATAGATGAACAATGCATCAGATAAAGCCAATACTTAACTGTTATGCAATTTCATAATTTCGCTTCATTCACGTCCTTCTTGCTTCTTTACACCTTTCCGTCCCGTCGTTGTCCTTCTACCGATTATCCCCCCCCCCCCTTCCTCCTCTTTTCTGAACAATTAGAGAGCTTTCGCTTCTCAACGCTAGCGGAAGACGACGGTAGAAATCACTCACCCGAGATCGCCCTGTAACATACCCCCGTCTCCATTACGAACCGCTTTCGCTATATCGGACGCGACGCGTGAATAGATTTGGCGCACTCGCAAAATGTATGGCGCATACAGAACCATGAGGCCATAATGGTTCCGTAAGTGGTGGTAGTTAATTGCATTGTTTATGAATTACACAACCCTTTTCAAAGTGTTGGGCATCTATTTGATATCTCACAGCGGTACCAAAACATATATTTATGTGTTGTTCTTTGTCTGGTGGTCCCCATTCTTATAATATCCGTTGTGTTATCGAGGAAGACAACGTTAAGCTCGTAACGTACCGATGCAAAAGCTGCATGATTTTCACAAGTCAACGGACTATATCTCACTGTTTGACCATCATAACAATTCCCTGCATGGGTGTGGCGGTCTTCGCTTTCGCACATCACATGACCAGAAAACATCTACATGTACTTTATGGAAGATCAATCATCCCGATTGATTAATCTTTTTTTTCCTTCTGATTGCCATTGCCCAAGAAAAAAACAAAAACAATCTTGATAAAGCGACGCGTAATGCAAGTTGCCTGAGATAATGATTAATTTCTATATCTAATTTGACGTAATAGTAAACTATTTACGTATGCGTGTAAATTATAATGACCTTAATTTGTTGCGACCATAGTACAATAGTCGATGAATTACGCGCAATGTCCATTAACTGTCGGCAAAAGCGTCTGGTATCTTTGTTTTACTCATCCGTCCCAATATTTTATTAGCCTTCTCTTTCTTACTCTATGTATCACAAGATAATTAATTAGTATATGGTCAGTCAACAATTCCACGATTCGGTAGAAATGTTAAGGCGTTCTCTAATAGACCGGGCACTAATTATCATGCGCGATTAATTTTCCTCGGATTGTACATACAATTATATCGGGAACAAAGAAACAGTACATGACTATTACGTAATAATATTCTATATTATATAAATATATTATATTTGCATTGAAACAAACAACAAATATATATATATAATTTAGATCGATTGGTCGTCGCAAATGTGATCTCGTATAAAGTGTTTTGGATAATCCAGGGACAGGGAGGTGGCTTCTATTTCCTTGATATGAGTTATGACATAACTTTAGTATAAATACTGCATGTAAGGAGGAAAATTGTTACACTTTCGTCAGAAGGCCAATCATGTCAACATGTTTGCATTATTCGGCGAGTTTTCTTTCGAGATAATGTTCGTGTTTTTACTGACAAAGCACCGTGATCTGTTTGATTTTCTCTAAGAGAAACCAACAACATCCAACACAGCTTACCGCTCTTTGAGTTTGTCACTGGCAACATAAAACAGAACTAAGGAATCTAATTTTTGTTTTTGTGTGTGGTACTTTTATGCATTTAGTTGAATTATCAAGATGAGTGTGTCAGAGTTTTTCTCCACTTTTACATCCGATTTCCAAACGGATGTTTTCAGTAGCGTAACCACTGGTTCGACTTACGAGACGGATTTTCTCACGAGCGTGACTAATGATCCGACATTCGACGTTCAATCGCCGACTGATCATCCTCTCGGTCCGCCCGGAGGTCCCCCCGGAGCTCCGCCCGACGGTCCGCCGATGATTCGCCCACCACCGAGTGTAGCGGGGCTGGTGTGGTGCTGCGTGTACGTCACACTGATCACCGTGTTCAACCTCCTAGTCCTGGCCGCGTTTGTTGTCGAGAGGCGTCTTCGCACCTACAACAACTACTTCCTCATCAACCTGGTGATCACCGACCTGGGCGTCGGGCTGATCATGGCTGTCGGGCTGGTCAACGTGTACTACCCGGACACCCCGCTCTGCAAGATCCACCTCGCGCTCAACGACGCTCTGCTCAGCGTGTCCGTTGTCAGCATCGTGAGCATCGCGGTCGACCGATATCGCGCGACGTTCGACCCCATCGGTCACTTCACGTCGCGCAGCAAGCGTCGCGTGGTGCTGCTGAGCGTGTGCGCCTGGTCGGTCTCGCTGGCCTTCTGGCTGCCCTACACCATCGGCTGGGACCTCTATGTCCGTTTCACCACGCCAGCGGCCGAAGACCCATTCCGCGACGGCTGCGTACCGAGGTACGGCCTCCGACTCAGCACGTCTCTCATCCCCTTGGGGGTCACCGTCATCGTACCCCTTGTCATCATCGCCGTGCTCCACTCCCGCATCTTATTAAAGATCACGACCTCGCTTGGCGCCAAGGCGGTCAATCGACAACACAACGTCGACATCGACAAGAGCGGCAATTCATCGACCACTAATACCCACCCTTCGACAACTGGTGCTAATATATTGACGTCAACGGTTGGCGCAATGTCATCATTTGATAGCAGCCGGCAGGAGTCTATTGATTATGTAATTACACTATCAATTTGTTAGTTTCAGTGCATTACAAATATTAATTTTAATTTAAAAAACATCATGTAATTATCGGTTTAATTTAGCGAATATAAATCAATCAATCAATCAATCAATCAATCAATCAATCAATCAATCTATCTATCTATCTATCTATCTATCTATCTATCTATCTATCTATATATCTATCTATCTATCTATCTATCTATATATCTATCTATCTAACTATTTATATATATACAGGGTGGCCCAGAAAGGATGCAACACCTACGATCGTTAATTTCATCAACACCATCGACCAAATGTCATTGTTTTTTTTTATTTGATTGGGTAGAACATTCTCTTTCCAACAAAGTGATACCATGAGCATTGATTTTGGGTAAGGCGTTTGGATCCTAGGGCCATATTTTTGAGGCAATGTTGTTTCCTAAATTTGCTACTTTTTTGTCTCCAGCGATCCTCTGAACACTGAGACATTTTCGCCCCACGGCCTGCCATAGAATAGCTGTACAGAAGAACCGCATGACTGCTCTCCCTTTGTAAGGAAGACAATGTGAGCCATTCTTATGTACAGTTAATTCTACGGCAGGCCGTGGGGCGAGAATGTCTCAGTGTTCCGAGGATCGCTGGAGACGAAAAAGTAGCAAATTTAGGAAACGACATTGCCTCAGAAAAATGGCCCTAGGATCCAAACGCCTTACCCAAAATCAATGCTCATGGTATCATTTTGTTGGAAAAAGACTGTTCTACCCAATCAAACAACAAACAATGACATTTGGTCGATGGTGTTGATGAAATCAACGATCGTAGGTGTTGCATCCTTTCTGGGCCACCCTGTATATTTATCTAATTGATCTCGGAGCTCTATATATCTATCTATATTGCATGTATTCAATGTTCAAAGCCAACGGCGCACTTTAACTACTACTGGCTATCGAACTTCGTCTATCGTCTGTATTACAATACCAATAGCTTTTCAAACTTATCCATTTATAAATCTACAGTTCATCATAATTCGATACTATTTTTAAATTTTAGACCAAGGAGGAGAAGCAAGGAAAGCGAGCAGCGCCGACCAAGGAATCCTCAGTGTCTCTCCGGAAGGCCACCCGTACTCTGACCTTCATCGTCCTCGCCTTCGTGATCGCCTGGGTGCCTCACGTCACCTTCATCATCGTCACGACCCTCGATCGCAGCATCCTCTTCGAAGGCAAGATCCCCGAGGTCGTCCTCTTCTTCATCTCTCTGATGCGGTACACCAACAGTTTTCTAAACCCGCTCAGCTACGCCGCCGCCCAACCGCTGGTTTGGAAGACCATCGTCAATATATTGTGCTCCTGTCGACGAAGGCGGCCGTGAATAGGGTGGCCAGCGACCGAAATGGGTTCGTACACAAAGGGGCATTTTCCAATGTCACAAGCTTGACTGAATTGTTTGACTGAATCGAATCATTGATTGGTTGATTTATTTATTGATTGGTTTAATTATTTATTTATTGATTGGTAGACTAATAATGTTATTACGATAACTTTGTAACTCGCTAAATAACGAATATCAAATTATTGCTTGTTCTAACTGATTGATTGATTGATTGATTGATTGATTGATTGATTGATTGATTGATTGATTGATTGATTGATTGATTTGTTGATTGGTTGATTGGTTGGTTGATTGATTGATTGATTGATTGATTGATTGATTGATTGATTGATCGATCGATCGATTGATGATTGATTGATTGATTGATTGATTGATTGATTGATTGATTGATTGATTGATTGATTGATTGATGATTGATTGGTTGATTGATTGATTGATTGATTGATTGATTGATTGATTGATTGATTGATTGATTGATTGATTGATTGATTGATTGATTGGTACATTAAACAATTGTTCGACCCATTGATGTGTTACTTGTTTGTTGATTGATTAATTGATTGAGTACTAATGAAGCTACATTTTGTACATTTATAATGTAAACAAATATTGAGATATTTATTGAGATAATTAGGTGTAAATATGTAGTGTAGAAAATAACTAACATTAATGTTGATTTGAAAGTAAAGAGCTATAAGTTACAAAACGAATATCGGTCAGACCTGTGTTTAGTTATCATGATAATTAGCACTTTTAAATTGGGAAATAAGAAAATTAGCCGCTGTATGCAGGTGACCTCTATAGACAGGTTGTATAACATTATTTTCTCTGCAATGAACATTCTTGGTGGTCACCGTATATAGGCCAAGACAGGTTTGACTGTAACTAAGTTTTTTTTTAACTTTGGGATTGCGATTACAGCTGTTGAACGGTGGTACTAAAATCAACAATGAATTGGCTTAAACTTGATAAAATAAGCTCGATTGATTTATTAATTTGTTTGTTGATTGAATGATTCTTTATATTTTTTAAGTATAGATACATTGATATTTGATTAAAAACTTGATATAAGTTTAGTGGTGTATTTTTGTGAGAAGTGTTTACAAGTAATAATTACTGTGTTGTACGTTATCTATTGTATTGTGTTATAGGCTAATATATTGATTGCGTGTTTTTATCTAATTAATTAGTTACTTCAACTTGACGTGTATAGTTTTAAAAAAATATATATATAATGCTATACCTTATATTTTATTCGGTGTTAAATCAAACTTTCGCCCCTTTTGGTTGGGAAAAGTGTTTAATCTTGTTGGGTGTGGTTGTATCAAATAATCTGTTCTAAATTTTCTGTAATACATTAATATTTTCTCTAATTTTGTACACAAAATGTATTGGGCATTATACAAAATTGAATTCATTATTATTATTATTATTATTATTAACTTAGAGGACAAATAACATGATGAATGAGTAGATCTGGTTTAAAATAATTATTAGAACCGCGACTCCTGTAAATACAAGTTGCTATTGTATCCACGATACGTTGTTGTCCACTAACCTTCATGGATGATTTAAAGGGATATTGTAGTTTTCGTAGAGTGGGTGAGGTAATGACAAAATAAGTGTAATACTTATTTGAAAAAGTAAGTGATCAATGACAAAATCAACTTTGGATTAAATATATAATTATGTGGTCCTATAGTTTATTAGATAATTAAAGAAATTAATAATAAAGCCTAAAAGGCTTCATGTGCACATTTAAAACAAATTTATGAGCTGTACAGAAGAACCGCATGACTGCTCTCCCTTTGTAAGGAAGACAATGTGAGCCATTCTTATGTACAGTTAATTCTACGGCAGGCCGTGGGGCGAGAATGTCTCAGTGTTCCGAGGATCGATGGAGACGAAAAAGTAGCAAATTTAGGAAACGACATTGCCTCAGAAAAATGGCCCTAGGATCCAAACGCCTTACCCAAAATCAATGCTCATGGTATCATTTTGTTGGAAAAAGACTGTTCTACCCAATCAAACAACAAACAATGACATTTGGTCGATGGTGTTGATGAAATCAACGATCGTAGGTGTTGCATCCTTTCTGGGCCACCCTGTATATTTATCTAATTGATCTCGGAGCTCTATATATCTATCTATATTGCATGTATTCAATGTTCAAAGCCAACGGCGCACTTTAACTACTACTGGCTATCGAACTTCGTCTATCGTCTGTATTACAATACCAATAGCTTTTCAAACTTATCCATTTATAAATCTACAGTTCATCATAATTCGATACTATTTTTAAATTTTAGACCAAGGAGGAGAAGCAAGGAAAGCGAGCAGCGCCGACCAAGGAATCCTCAGTGTCTCTCCGGAAGGCCACCCGTACTCTGACCTTCATCGTCCTCGCCTTCGTGATCGCCTGGGTGCCTCACGTCACCTTCATCATCGTCACGACCCTCGATCGCAGCATCCTCTTCGAAGGCAAGATCCCCGAGGTCGTCCTCTTCTTCATCTCTCTGATGCGGTACACCAACAGTTTTCTAAACCCGCTCAGCTACGCCGCCGCCCAACCGCTGGTTTGGAAGACCATCGTCAATATATTGTGCTCCTGTCGACGAAGGCGGCCGTGAATAGGGTGGCCAGCGACCGAAATGGGTTCGTACACAAAGGGGCATTTTCCAATGTCACAAGCTTGACTGAATTGTTTGACTGAATCGAATCATTGATTGGTTGATTTATTTATTGATTGGTTTAATTATTTATTTATTGATTGGTAGACTAATAATGTTATTACGATAACTTTGTAACTCGCTAAATAACGAATATCAAATTATTGCTTGTTCTAACTGATTGATTGATTGATTGATTGATTGATTGATTGATTGATTGATTGATTGATTGATTGATTGATTTGTTGATTGGTTGATTGGTTGGTTGATTGATTGATTGATTGATTGATTGATTGATTGATTGATTGATTGATCGATCGATCGATTGATGATTGATTGATTGATTGATTGATTGATTGATTGATTGATTGATTGATTGATTGATGATTGATTGGTTGATTGATTGATTGATTGATTGATTGATTGATTGATTGATTGATTGATTGATTGATTGATTGATTGATTGATTGGTACATTAAACAATTGTTCGACCCATTGATGTGTTACTTGTTTGTTGATTGATTAATTGATTGAGTACTAATGAAGCTACATTTTGTACATTTATAATGTAAACAAATATTGAGATATTTATTGAGATAATTAGGTGTAAATATGTAGTGTAGAAAATAACTAACATTAATGTTGATTTGAAAGTAAAGAGCTATAAGTTACAAAACGAATATCGGTCAGACCTGTGTTTAGTTATCATGATAATTAGCACTTTTAAATTGGGAAATAAGAAAATTAGCCGCTGTATGCAGGTGACCTCTATAGACAGGTTGTATAACATTATTTTCTCTGCAATGAACATTCTTGGTGGTCACCGTATATAGGCCAAGACAGGTTTGACTGTAACTAAGTTTTTTTTTAACTTTGGGATTGCGATTACAGCTGTTGAACGGTGGTACTAAAATCAACAATGAATTGGCTTAAACTTGATAAAATAAGCTCGATTGATTTATTAATTTGTTTGTTGATTGAATGATTCTTTATATTTTTTAAGTATAGATACATTGATATTTGATTAAAAACTTGATATAAGTTTAGTGGTGTATTTTTGTGAGAAGTGTTTACAAGTAATAATTACTGTGTTGTACGTTATCTATTGTATTGTGTTATAGGCTAATATATTGATTGCGTGTTTTTATCTAATTAATTAGTTACTTCAACTTGACGTGTATAGTTTTAAAAAAATATATATATAATGCTATACCTTATATTTTATTCGGTGTTAAATCAAACTTTCGCCCCTTTTGGTTGGGAAAAGTGTTTAATCTTGTTGGGTGTGGTTGTATCAAATAATCTGTTCTAAATTTTCTGTAATACATTAATATTTTCTCTAATTTTGTACACAAAATGTATTGGGCATTATACAAAATTGAATTCATTATTATTATTATTATTATTATTAACTTAGAGGACAAATAACATGATGAATGAGTAGATCTGGTTTAAAATAATTATTAGAACCGCGACTCCTGTAAATACAAGTTGCTATTGTATCCACGATACGTTGTTGTCCACTAACCTTCATGGATGATTTAAAGGGATATTGTAGTTTTCGTAGAGTGGGTGAGGTAATGACAAAATAAGTGTAATACTTATTTGAAAAAGTAAGTGATCAATGACAAAATCAACTTTGGATTAAATATATAATTATGTGGTCCTATAGTTTATTAGATAATTAAAGAAATTAATAATAAAGCCTAAAAGGCTTCATGTGCACATTTAAAACAAATTTATCATAGTCTCTTTTTTATATAGCTTTTTTTTTATATCTCTCTATATTATATTTGAACAAAATGGGTGAAAAGTTTATGTATCTGAGGGGCACCTTCTTTCGTTAACGGTTGAATGTAAATAGCTTTCCAACTTTAAAATCCATTCCAAAATAGTTGGGTTATAGCTGTTAGTTTTTAATGATAGCGTACAAGTTTTAGTTACTAATATTCAGTTTGTCCAGAACTGTATATCCCTTTAAAAACATGCATCATAAGGACAACACTAGCTTAATTATAACTATTGAATAATTGCGCACAATTCAAAGCGAATTATTCTGTACAACAACACCAATCATATTGCTTTGAAAAGTCTACAAAGAAGGTGGATGAAATAATTGTTTCGTAAAAGAATATTTGTGAAATTAAAATGTGACTCAAATGTGCAGCATTGCGTTTTCTTCTCGAGATTTTAGCGTAGCTGCGTTAATGGTTTTGCACACACGTGTGATCATTGTTTGTCTGTGACGATTTGCGGTTTTTATGAGTGTGTGTTAGTACGTGTGTGTGATTTCTGTACGTGTATATGCTAACGTCTACCCGTTTATCGGCCCACAATTATCTTTGTGTGATTGTGTGTGTGTGTGTGTGCGTGTGTGTGTGTGTGTGTGTGTGTGTGTGTGTGTGTGTGTGTGTGTATGTGTATGTGTATGTGTAGGTTTGATACAATTTTGTGAGGTAGACTTAATAAATTATAATGTTAATTTATATCTTTTGGATAAAAAATTAAGTTTTAAGGTTGTACCATCAAGAAAAATATATGATTATTTTATTAGAGAATTGCAAAAGACGTATGATTTACAGATAAGAGATGGACAAAATGATTTTAATTTTATAGATAAAGAAATGTATGAATGTTTTTTTAGACCAAGAATAACATTAATAATTGGGAAACAGAGAGAGTTTCAATTTAAGTTACTCCATGGGGCAATTTACACTAAAGATAATTTATTTAGATTTGGATTTGTTGAAGACAACTTGTGTTCGTACTGTAAACGGGAAAGGGAAACATATTCGCATTTATTTTTATTTTGTTTAAATGTAAAATTGACATGGCAAGCTTTGATACAACGTTTTTTGTTAGATGAAATAAAGGACTTAAATTGGCGGGATATATTTGTTGGATTGTCAGGTAATTCAAATAGAATAAAATGTTGCAATACCATCATTTTTATGGTAAAATATATTTTATTTGTATTTAGAAAAGAGGGTGTTCTACCTAATATTGATAAAATACAGAAACTGTTATTGGATTATTAGGCCCAGGAAAAGGGAATAGCAATTAAAATGGGAAAATTAGGACTACATTTACAAAAATGGGAAACGGTAAAATTAGAATAAGATTGAAAGAAGGAACTCTTCATATGTGATGTTTCCCCCGTGAGCTTGTGAGAAAAAAAAAATTGAAAAAGTATTTTAAAAGTATTTATTTAAATATGTATTTTGTAAGCATTATTATTATTATTTAAAAAAAAAAAGGATGTGAGCAGATTTCCGGGGTAGGGTGGGGGGGGGGGGGGGGGGGGGGGTGAGTGTGTAGGGGTGGGGAAGGGGGGATGAGAGAAGTAGCGTGTCTTACTTCTTTTTATTTTTTGTTAAATCTCCATTGTGTTTAATTTTTGTGAATTACACTTGATTTGTACACTTGAGATGTAAACTTGTATTTTCAAAAATGTTATTCAATTGTAAATGTTATGTTAATAATTTGGAGAAATAAAAAATCATAAAAAAAAAAAAGTGTGTGTGTGTGTGTGTGTGTATGTGTGTGTGTTACACACACACACACACACACACACACACACACACACACACACACACACACACACACACACACACACACACACACACACACACACACACACACATACAGGGAGGGGAGAGGCCTGTACTGGGGGTGTTAGGTTGGAGAGAGAAAAGCCGTTTTGTTGAAGAAGAAAACAAATTAAATTCAATTACACTGATTAGATACTGAATAAGTCGTGTGTACTTTTGTCCCTGGTCAAATAGGAACGCATTTAAAGACAATTATGGTCGAGTACTGGTCATCTGACCAATGTTTGTAAATTTGCAAAATTATCTACATGCTGCGGTGCGTGATCACGTCTTGAGTAATTTTGTAGACGGTTACAGAAGGCGGTGTGATTGTGTAAACATACTTGAACATATAATTATGTATTGTACTTGATATTTAGTTGTCATTTTTTTATCGAATGCAAAACGCCTACGGACGTAAATAGTCACGCCAAATATAGTCTACTTTAATTGGTCGTTTACCGGTATGTACTACAACATCCTTTCAACCTAAATAAACGTATAATTGTACATTGTATGTTTAATTTTCATGTTTGTTTTAGAGGACGTATTAATTCGTAAACGCCCCAGTGATCACGTTCGCACTGTGATGTAAGTATAACCTTATAATTGTAATTCCATGCATAAACAGCAGTTTTCTTGGCGAGCTCCCCCCCCCCCCCCCCCCCAAAAAAAAAAAAAAAAAAAAATCAAAATAAAAAAATCAAAAAATCAAATCAGAAAAGTCCACTTTTTATCGGTATCGGGTCCACTATTACGGACTTTTCGCAAACCTGAGGACGACGAATAGTAGGGTGGTTAATGGGTCCGTGACTGCATTTTGGGGTACGATTGTTTCACTTGACAAGAAGAAAATTCGTCCAAAGAGACGCTCTGTATCTATGCAAATTAGGCCTAATTTCCATAATTGAATATGATCTCTCAAATATATCAATAAAAACACCACTTTTATAGATATCCCATATCCCAAGTAAAACAATTGTACCCCAAACTGCAGTGAACACCATATTTGTGGCCCCTACTAGAAGAAATGACGTCATTTAGGCGAGAAATTACGTCACTTACGTTCTCTCTCGTCGTCTGGCCAATCTGAGCACTAGTTCATGCCCGATTTCAGGTTCGTCGGAAAATCCAGTACACCGTCTTCAGAATTACGTAATCAGAGAATTATCAACATGTATGTGTGTGTGTGTGTTTTTTATACGTGTGTATGTGTATGTGTGGTGGATTATGTAACTGGTGTATGCGTGTGTGTTTGAATGTGTGCGTTTGTGGCTGTGTGTACGTGTGTGCGCATTTGTGCGTGTGTGTGTTTGTGAGTGTATATGTGTTTGTTTGTGTTTGTTTGAGTGCGAGTGCGTGCGTCTGTGGGGGAGTTGTATTAATGTTGTGTTTGTGTGTATACGCGTGTGTAAGGGTTTGTGTTTGTGTGTGCGCATGTGTGGGGTGTTTGTGTGCATTTGTGTTTGTTTGAGTGTGAGTGCGTGCGTGCGTGCGGGAGTGGATGTTTGTGCGTGTGTGTATACGTGTGTGTAAGTGTGTGTGTGTGTTTGTGTGATTGAATGTGTGTATATATGTGTGTGTGTGTCTGTGTTGGAGTTTGAGTATTTAAGTGTTCGGTGCGCATGTGTATGTGTGAAAGTGTATGTATGTGCATGAGTGTTGACTAAAAGCGAAAATGGTTGAAAGGCAGCGAACAGGTAGTGAACAGGACGGGTTGACTAGATCCAATAGACCGCTTCTGTGATGTATGCAAATAATATGCGTATAACGTATAGACTCCCCGTTGACAAGCTTAACAATAGTAACTAGGTCCGACAAGCTAAGTATGCCGGAGCTTGACGGACCTAGTTACTATTGTTGGAGTATTGGGGAGTATTACGTCATACGCATATTATTTGCTTATACAGGGTGGCCCAGAAATAACGGAACGGGGTTCTTTCCATTATAAAGAAACATACAGACTAGGTTCACTGGATAGATAATCTTTTAGAAAGAAATTTGATATCATCAACAGTAATTTGGTCAAGTAGTTTTTTGTTTGGTATCTATCCAGTGAACCTATTATGTACGTTTCTTCACAATGGCAAATACCCCGTTCCGTTATTTCTGGGCCACCCTGTATATTTACAGAAACTGTCGTTTGAGGACGGGAAACTCGTTCTCGTCCACATAGCGAAAAGACCCTATTTACCGTTCTCGGACAACGATCGGTCTTGTTGACGACCCCCATCCCTCCCCCTACTTACACAAGTAAAATAGTGGTCATGTTCTCGGCCTCGAAAGTCTTTGCCAATGGAACCCCTCCCCCCCCCCCCCCTCCCCCCTTGACGAATCCTGGTTCGCCAGCAAGACCGATAACAAGTGTGGGGGGGGGGGGGGGGGGGGGGGAGGTGGTGCGTACGCACGTAACGCACCCCCCTCCCCTCCCGGCTACGGGCCGGAAATATATCCATTTCTTCCATGAAACATCGACTTGATAGGGGAAGGTTGTTTTTCTTCCGAAGTCGGTAATTCGTCCTAGATAAGTTCGCCAACATTCAAAAACTGAATCAACCCAATATAGGCGCGTTGGGATAACGACAAGACTAGTAGCCTATCGATAGGCATCGTGCTGTCTGGCAGGTTCTACAACCGGTACTGTATTAAACCGCGAAAGGCTGAGTTTGAGCGGGGACAGTTTACTAGTATTTAGCTCTCTCACAGCTAGCTAGCTCGCGATCGCATAGAGAATCTCCAAGCCATATAGAGCATTGACTAAAGGCTACAAGACTAGGGGCCGAGCGCCACTCCGCGACGTCGTAGAAATCACACTTTAGATCGGTGAAACTGAAAACGGAACTAAGCGATCTAAACTAATGAGTGCGCGATGCGTACTTGCTTTTTTATCCAATGAATTCACGTGAGTGTAGTCATTATTTATTCATTTGACAAAATAAAAACTATGCCGTTTCACCTTTTCACATTTCCATGGGTTTGTCATGAAGTGCTATGTTTTTCCATTTATTCATTTATTTCAGATAAAATACAATAATAAAAACGTACAGTGTAAAAATTGACAGGTATTTGCCTTCGAAGCACAGTGCTTGTTAACGGCAAACCCATGTAAACAAAATCAAAATCAAAACAAAATGAATTATTTGTATATATTACTTTAAGCATGGGAATCATACACTCCTCACAAAGTAAGGTTTTACATATGAATCGAAATTGCACTAAGAAATATAACCTAAACATTTAACAGTAACAAGTACAGAAGACAATAACAACAACAAAAACACTAGTTAGTAAACAATTGGAGTTTAAACATGCGTTTGAAAATGGTACAATTATGAATATTCTGCAAATCTGGATTGAATTTGTTCCATTCTACTAAAGTTGGAGGTGTTGCCTATCCATTGTTAAAACGTTATATGACGTTTTAGTTGGGCTTCTAGTATTATTTTATATACATGTATTTTATTTCTGTGGTCAGGACCAGAGTCGTATATAATGTTTTGACCATTCACTCTGGTCAAGACCAAAGCCATATATTTAGACGGCTCTGGGTCCCGTTGAAGAGATACAATCGATTGTAAGTTACAATTGATTGTAAGTCAGAAACTTTGCATGTTTCAACCAATCAAATTCGCGCAATTATAACACATGACCTGACTTATACAATTAATTAATTGTAACTAACAATCGATTGTATCTATTTCTGCAACGGGGCCCTGGTCAGGACTCACAGAAATACAACATCAAAATACAGTAGTCAGGAGTCTGGACGAGCGCCCTCTAAGTTATAGAAAGGTTAAATAATTTTCGTCTTGCGCTGCTGGCTACCACGCTGGGAATGTCCGCATTCGCATGGGATATAAACAAAATTGGAAACTCATTTCCTTTGTATTTCATATTTTATTTTGTTATCAGACAAATCATGATGACAATAAAGGGAGAAGTCGCAAAATTGTAGATTACTACGAATCATAATAAAATGGTTATTTATTCAAACATAGAAATAAGAATTATAACAAAACCACAAAGCATATAAACAAAAATTAAAAAAGGATGCACCAGGCATGTGACTCACATAGACAAACATTTTAAAAATTATTTGTTAAATACTATTTATGCATTTCAATAGTGCTCCAGGCATTTGCGATTTTGAAATGGTTGTCGAAATCCAACTTATTTCCTCATGCATTCAATACATATAACGCTTCTCTTCGTTGCTTTATTACCATTAGGTTCTTCTTACAAACCCAACTTACAATATTGTATGTGTCGATTGTCCAGGCATCCAGTGCCTGGTATACGTCACATGCACATAATCCATGATCTTCTGGGGTGTTTCACAAAGATCCTAAGTTGAACTTAACTCTAAGTTGGACTTAAATATTATGGAAAGCCGTTAGTGTCTTTGAAAATTGTTGTAAAAGTCCCTTTTCAAAGGCATACAATGTTGATTCAAAATCATTAATATTTTCTATTACAGTATCAACATCAAGGAGATTTGGTCTTGATGTAAAACTTATGAAAACTCTAAAACATTTGCCTTTTCGCTTTTTAATACATTTGTATATTGTATTCCAAGGCTACAAATAGCTTTCCATATTAGGTAGGGCTAACTTAGAGTAAAGTTCAACTTTTAAGCGATTTCGGGTAGGTTTGTAGCGTTTAAAACCAAAATACGACATGGGTTTGGATTTTGGTGTAACAGGGGTCTTAGGATCTTTGTAAAACACCCCCTGAGAAGGGAAATTTGCTTGGACATGCAAGTCATCTAACTTATCAATTGTTTCGACGCTTTCTACACTTTCGTCTAAGTCTCGGCTACGTGCATGGCATCCGCGAAGTTTATGATCACGAAAGATAGCCTAAAGACTTCTCCTTGTTATCAGAGAAACTTTTCAGAGATTCGTCTGACTTTAGTCGTTCCTGATGAGCAAGATCTGTGATTAAATGATTGTGATTCAAGAACTCGTTTCTCTTTAAGAGCACCCGGTGTGATCGATGAGCACGAACGGTATCGTGGTCGATGACTAGGACAGGTACATCTCGGATATGCGCCTGAGATCGGCCTCGATGAGCAAGTCCTGTAAAGATGACGTGGAGTATACATTATTTTACTAATATTATATCAATACTTATTATTATATTAATAATTTACTCTCTTGTTGGTTAGGTATGCATAACATTGCCGTGCGGAGAGACATACAATGTCTCTGTTCTGTGTTATATATCACTGTATTATAGGATCCCGATTATAATTATGACAAGCAATACGCACTTTGCCTCTGCATATTAAAAGTAATCATAATCTTAATATCTACCGAATTTGGTATGGTAGGGTGGAAAGGAAGTCTTTAAACGTTGCAAAGGTCAAAGTTTTGTCACTTTTCATCTCACCTTGTCTATTCTTCGCTCCCTTATGTCTGTTTTTCTATTTCTATATTTTCCTTCCTTCAATGTGCATAGAGACTTAAATTTATTTTTGTGATATGCGCTATATAAAAACGGTTTATTATTATTATTATTATTTTTAAAAACCCATCAAGCTCACCCTTAACTTGGTCCGATTATCCACGCCCTCCCGGTTCCGCCAGTCCTCAAGCGCCCGGTAGGTCGCCTCCCCGTAGTCGTTGGCGCAGCAGTGGAGGAAGGAGTCGAGTTTTGCCTTCTCGAGACCGAGCTTGAGGCCTAGGGGGATGTAGTAGTTGTGCGGGACTTCGAGCCCGATCTCGTGCAGGACCTGCGAGGGGACGTCGGACGACTGGTCGGCCGCGTCCGACGATGACGACACTTTCCTGTGACTCAAAGTAAATTTTCATTTTCAAATTAATTATTTTGTTTCGTTTCCAACAAATTAATTATACATATCAACTACAATCATTTACAAAATAAAGGAATACATATTGGAAACAGAAGGATCGATCCACTAAAAAGTAAAGTATTATACTGGGATATAGGGCTCTCCCTTATGCCCGGCGCAGACAGAGCCGACTCGACCCGATCCGACTGGTTTTCAGCCTGATTAACTCCGAATGCGCTGCCACAGGACTCCGGTTTTTCTAGTCAAGTGCCAGTCGGAGGTCTTTCGAGGCCGATTCAACATGTTGGATTGGCTCCGACTGAGCGAAACTGACTCTAGCCTGACTGAAAACCAGTCGGATTGGGTCGAGTTGGCTCTGTCTGCACCGGGCTTTACGCCTCCTCTTCCAGGTGGCCAAAATAGTCATCATGTTATAGACTCCCACCATAGAGGTGTTGTAGATTCTTATTCATTGGTGGCCAATACAAACATTATTTTGTAGTGGCCAAATTAAATTTCTAGTCGCCATTAACACCCTGGCCACCGTGAAGGGCAAGCAAGCCCTTGTAATGATATATATTCTGCCCTCTTGCCCTCTAGTCATGTATTATTCGTCTTATTCAAAGTGAATAGTCACATTGCTCTCTCTCGCATTTTAGCTTTAATTTAGACATTTAAAATAACGAAATGTTAATTAAATTAAAAAAATAAAAAAACACGAAAGTGTGTACCACTTATTTTGTGCATTTGACAAAAAATTAGGCTCAAACTTACTTTTGTTGAAATAGCTTAATTAAGAACGAGTACATGTTTTGTGTTATCACTTTGAAGAACACTTACCTAAATGAACCAATATCAGACGACGCACCTCCAGTACGTGAATCTGTCGTCGATTCTGTGACAGGAATATGACAATAATACATTATTTAGGACTGTATTGATTTACTAATTAATATTTGTGGTAACTATATTACCAACCTATACATCAAAATTATAACTTCACATTTTCAATTGACTTTTCAGGAAATCGCGCGATAGTCCCACGCCTATCTTTCTGCGTTGACCCTTGGGTATGGCTCCGGGCGGTATCTTCAGGGAACAGCCGTATGTGTTGCTTCAGGGTATTTTATGATACCGTAGTGATATTTAATGAGGATTTACCTGAGTTGGGTATATCGACGTGGCATATCATGTCGATCTTCTTGATTCCGTATCGGAGTTGGAGGGTGACATCGATCGGTCCTCCACCCGTGCAGTCCACTTGGAAGTCGACCGAGTTCGAATGGAATTCGACGAGCTCGCCTACCGACATCGATTTTTCCTGCTAGGAAAAACGAAACATTGCAGAAACGTTTAATACAAAAATGTATAATGTGGCATGTATCAGAAGTTTCGTTTACATATTTTTTGAAAGGCGTCCTCAGACGCAAAGATGTCGTCTGTAAAAAAAAAAAAAAACTCAACCACAATGTATTTTACCTCTTTGGTCCCCGCTGCGGAGCAGGTGAGGGTGATTTCAGGGGAGTCTTCGGCCCTGAGATTGAGGATGAAGTTCTTGCCGATGTGCGCTGGTTTCACCGGGTACGGCGAGTCCGCAGCCATATCCTCGGTCATCATCTGGAGATCAAGATGGAAAACGTTATGGGACAGTACGATACGGAGAAAGATATCATCATTAACAAACATCTTCAGATGACTTAAACACGTGTTATCTGTAGAGTCTTGGCCCTGAAAAGTAGGGCATTTTCATCTGAATAACACCATAATACGGAATATAATAATTATAGGTTTATATGCTCGCCTAATATGATGCCGAGTGAGACATCAATGCAAAACAAAAACGAACAAATAACCCCGTAATATCAGGGCTTTTGAAAGTGAGATTTACAACAAATATGAATAATTATAAAAATCGCTTATCACACAAAGTGCACAAGGGACAAATTTACCAAATGAATAATCAGCACGAGCATTGAAAACGGTTCCGAGGAAGAATATTTAACAGACCGTTCTGTAGCTTAGTGGCCGCTCATTGACGAGGGCATCGACCTAGGGAATCCCGTGGTCAAGGTTTCGTATCTCGGCTAAACCCAATTATCTTTGCTCAATTCCATTGACAAGACAATCACAGGGTGGCGCACTCTGTATTTATTTTAAATTTTAAAGAATTTCCTGCTCATGTTTTCTACACCACCACGGTATCTTACCTTTTTCATGCCATCCGTGTGGTCGTAAATAAGTACGTTGATGATGGGTCTCCTGGTGGCTGGCATAGCCATCGGTATGAAGGGCCGACACGCCAACTTCTTGTAGACCTCGCTTCCCATAACAGTCACGGAGTATTTGCCCAGGCGTGTTATTTGCAGTTCTATGTCGTCCTTCCCTAGAGAACATCGTGCTGAGGTGTCCAAAGACATTGAATAAGTATTATTATAACTGTAAGAAATTATGGATTGCTTTAATCTTGTCAAAATATGATTGAAGTTAAACGGTGATGAATTTATATTTTGATTAATCTTTTTTTTTAATGCAAGTAGTCTGTCTTTAGGCAGGTTTAGAACGCATCAATATCAGACTTCTCTCCGTGATCCGCTTTATTTGATGTTTCTTGTGTTACTGATTCGGAGCATTATCCACTTCCTTCCTCCCTTTTCCCCGTTCAAGTATGCCTTAACATTTGTAAAATAAAATAAATCCTGTTTTCGTCTTGTCGTTGTATTTGTCCATATGCGTAAATAGATTTGTATGACAATACTCAGAAGGCATTCTCTTTTGTATTATCATACCGTTGTTATTTCCTCGGTCGGATCTGCCAATCCCCTTGGTATTCCCGTCATCATCCACCTCCTCATGTACGCTTAGCCTTGTGTCCTGCGACCACGAGCTAAGACAATGCTGGAGCTTAATCCGCGCCGGTTTCTCCAGCTCCAACCCAAACGGCGCGCATATCACTTCCGGTGCGATGCTGAACCCGCCGCCTGCTCCTGAAGACGCGTCGAGGGCGCCACTCGAATCGCGCGATAGTCCCACGCCTATCTTTCTGCGTTGGCCCTTGGGTATGGCTCCGGGCGGTATCTTCAGGGAAAAGCCGTATGTGTTGCTTCTGATCTCCCCACCTTCTTCGCCGATGTAACTTGATTCGAACGTAGATCTGTCGATCGCCTCTTCAACTTCTAGAACACATTGGAAATAGTAGAATTCCAGCAATGATGTTCACGAAATAACGGGTTTTTAATACGAAGGGCATCATTGTACGATATTTTGAATATATATAATGAATTTGGATGACGTATATTTAAATTAAACAACATTCATATGAAGCTAGAGAGTAGGCTATTACTTGCATTACCTGAATCAATACTGAAAATGCTTAAGAAATAATTTACATTCATGAAAAAGAACAGCTATGATATTTGGAACATGAATACGAATTTGAATGTCATAATTATTCTTTGATAAACGGCATTCATGTGCAGTTTAGAAGACACGATAAAGTGTAGGCTTTAAGGTAGACACTGCATCTGAATTAAGACTTTATAACACGCAATTTCTTCGAATAACTACCTGTGTTGTTCGCGACTAAGTTTAGTTTACTTCTTAGTTGACCTGCGAGATCGTCACTTTCAGCCGTTTCTTCCCGTTCATGTTCATGTTGCCTCCTGCAAGTATGGATGACAAGGAATTTATGGATTAGGGAAGTCACAGAGAACGGGATCATGCCCCATCGTAGGATCCCACGTCTACATCTTGAAGGTGTTAACATAATAATCTATCTCGCGTTTGACGTTTTGTCTAGTTCTTAGATTTACTAGAATGATGAAAGCTTGTTGTGTGTTGTTGCCGATGTGGATTGGAAAGACCTCTTGCAGTCGTCTTTATCAAATCCTTTTCTTAATGGTTTTAATTATTCATCCTGTGTTTTGAAATATTTCATATCCTTGAAATATATTTGTTAAAAGGTGTGAAGTCAAGTTATCCTGCCCGGCGTTCGACGTAATATCCAGGTCATGACCTGAAGACTCTTCAGGTATATCTATTGAAGATGAAATAGTGTAGAGTGTTGGGTATACAATTGAGCACGCCTCTTGCTGCCCTCATCATCATTATGTTTTCAATTATGTTACATTGTAGTCATACATTTTATGTTCGGGATGGGGGAAGATCAAGTCAAGTAACCATACCTCACTTTCGACGTTTCATCTAGGTCTTCGGGAATATCTATGGAGGGTTGTCGCGTGTTGGGAGCAGTCGCTGGTGCGGACTGAATGCGCCTCCTTCTGGTCTCTGTATCATGCGTGTTTGCAGAACCGGCACTTGAAAAAGAGAAAGAATAGATTCAGTTTGAAGCAGTGGCGTACCCAGGATTTGTTCAAGGGGGGGGGGGGGGGGGTTATTTCGTCAGAAAAAAATTCTGTCAGCGGGGGCGGGGGGGGGGGGGGGGGGGAGGGGGGTAGTCGTAGAAAATTTTCGAAGCCGAGACCGAGAATTTTCGACATTTTTGAGACCAAGACCAGGACCTTTTGTTTTGGTTGAGAATCCTGTAAGCGGGGGGGGGGGGGGGGGGGGGAGTTGTAGTCGTTGAAACATTTCGAAGCCGAGACCGAGAATTGTCTACATTTTCGAGGCCGAGACCGGGGTTCTTCGCACTTTTTGAGGCCGAGACCATCGAAAATGACGGTCGAAACCGCTTAAATGTGGTTAAAATTTGAAAAGGGGGGGGGGGGGGGGGTTCAAACCCGCCAAAACAGTCATTTTATGGTCAAAGGGGGGGGGGGGGGAGGGGTTTGAACCCCAACCCCCCTGGGTACGCCTATGGTTTGAAGTGCCTTTCATAAAGCCACGTACACGTGTCACAGTCACAGCTTCTTAGTTTTTAGTTGCAGTTCTACTGCAAATCGCAATAAGCGTCGGTTTTGAAAAAAAAAACAACAACTAATTTTGCAGTTTATTTGTCAAGGCTATCTAATATAAAAAGTTGCATAGTTTACCAGGATAAGGATGGACGTATTTGGCCACCAATATTGTGAACAGGATAGAACAGCAATATACAATCATTTTGAGGTACTGTATGCAGTGGCGTAACTTCGCGGGTACTTGCCCCACAACAATTTGACAATAGCAATACCCCCCAAAAATAGATTGGGTAAATTCTTGAAAAAACAAAGAAAAAACATCACGTGTGCCCCCTTAATCAGTCCGACCACGCAACGCTACCGACTGTATGTGTAAGTACTTAATTTGCTACCTTTCGTGTAATGCTCCAGGAACCGTGGGACTTCGGGCTATGCTCTCGTCGTTAGTCCCCACCAGAACAGGCCCGATGTTGGTATCACTATCGCTGATGGACGATCTCGGTGTTTCAGTTGCAGAACCATTATTGTTTCCGTCTTCCCTAGAAAGAAAAAAATGAAGAACAAATATTTGGCATCGTCAGGACTTGAACCCGAGCTACAGTGTTTCCCAAAAGAACCGTTGCCTACTTCCTGATAATTATGTTCTTCATCATCTACTATACATGCCAAAGATTCATTATGACTTCTGTCATAATTACATGCAATTTGATAAGGTTAAATGAATAAGAATATTGCCCCCTACCCCGACATAAACAACATTTATCTTTAAATCGCTAATGCAACACTGCTACTTATATTTAAACCTCAGTATACATACCCTGGCTGCTGGTTCTTATTCTCCCCCTCCGTGACGGATATTCCCTGCCCGGGCTTGTCCGAGGGGTCTGCCGCTTTGATGACCTTCTCACTGTAAAACCGGGTCCTCGACGAGCTTCTCCTGGCGCTGGGTTCTCTAGACCGAGTTCCTTTCCTGCATATATATAATATAGTGCCGACACAGTTTTGCATTGCTATGGGTAATGGTTCTAAAACAATGTCATGCAGGTGAGCAAGTTGACAAGTTGTTTAGAACCATGTACTATATTCTAACAAAAGAATGTCACTCTATGGAGTTCATCAATTCAGAATTCAAAGACGTTGATAACAAACATACATACTGTCCAAGTGTAGCCTTAACTCCTGGAGGTCTTTTATTCTTTGTATTAATAATTAATCTGTCAAATTAATTACGAACTGAATACAAGTTTTATTATAATTATACAAATTGTATGACTTACCGACCAACCATTTACATCGACACTCTTGTAGACGTGAATATGATTTAGATGTTTCAAAGCAGTTAGTCGTTCCGGGGATAACGATTATTACCTAGGGGTCTAAATTCTAACTCCCCTCTTTATGAAGGTTTTGACACTCCAAAAGACACCCCCATATAGCGCCCCATGTTTCATCAGTACCTGAATGCGATGGCTAAATGACCGTATGATGGATTTGAACGGTCTACCCAACTAAAACCATCGATATTCTGCTGTTGTATCATGAGGTAGCCATAGCAAGGTGTGATGAAGATCACACGAAGGCTCGGTATTGACATTATTTCCTACTTCTTACAATCTTAATATCGGGACCTAAAATAAAATGGGTTATTGATTTTATGACGGATATGAGCGATCAACTCACCGGTTGCCATCGACGCACTTGTACGTGAAGATTGTGTTCTGTAGCTGGATCACAAGGGAGCCATATCCGGGTGTCGTGAAGATCGCCCTGAGGCTCAGTATAGACGTCGAGTGCGTAATCTTTGTGCTATAGATATCCTCGTAGCTGTCATCGAGCACGTGTATCTCCAGGACTTTCGGGGTGACTCCCTTGACGAACATGACGTAGAGCTCGTCACCGGGTCCCTTGACGCAGGTGTTGACCAGGGTTCTGCCGTACGACATGACATCGGTGACGTCGACACGCGGATAGCTAAGGAAATCGACGGCTCGGATCTCCTCTTTCAGTCGGACAAAGAACAACCCTGGTTTGACGGGGATGATGCCCACGACTTTGCCGTCGATGGAAATCGTCATGCTGAGCTCACCGCTGTGGTAGTCTACAAAAAGGATCGATGTACTGTACCGTCTCGTTTCCGCTACGAGCACCCAATCACCGAGCACGGCTAAAGCTGATATGTTGTCCGGTTTCTTGGCGACACCCTTCTTGCGGATGTTGATCGTGCGGATGTGATTCCCAGCTATGCTGTAGATACTGAGGCTGGTGCCGGCTTCCACGCACACAAGCTGATCCAAACCGATCCGAGCGCACTTCTCTTTCTCAACTATTAAGCCATCCGAAAACCGAACTGAACTCCATTGCTTACCCTTCAAATTGCATAATATAAAATAGAAATGGAAATATAATTAGTCCTTTAATTGTAAATCAACAGTACCCGTACCAACATTAACAACAATATTATTAATACAATAATTATATTGTAACATAAATACAGTCTAAATTCATGAGATGGGAAGACAGCTTGGGGTCAGCTTGATGGTCAAATCTCACTTTCAAATTAAATTCTGGAATTAAAATATTAAGTTTAACATTATATATTAACCTGTTAACTAGCAAACATCTTTTTAGAACCGGGCGGAACTGTGCGAGAGCGCGGGAGTCACGTAATTTGCTTGCGTTCATGCATAATCTAAATATACGAAGCACGTGGTATACTTTTTCGTCGCGTGTAACAGAGGGCTCTTAACAATTGTCAATACACGCGCAATGCGCTTAATACATTACACCTCCTATACAGGGTGCCCCCCCCCCCCAAAAAAAAAAAAATATATATAGTAACACAATAATTATGTACACCGGATAGGGTGTCTTTTCCAATGAAAAACGATACCAAGAACAGTAATTTTTGACGAGTAGTTTTTGTTTATAGGACGTCATAAGTGAGACCATGTCTGCATGGTTCCCATTTTTGTCATTTTTTTACCACGTCAGTGCCTGATAAATCGCACTTCCTGCCCACCATAGCATCAAACAACTATGCCCTTTCTCTCGGCACACAGCTGAATGCACACTAACAATGGCGCGCGTATTGGTCGTTGTTCGATGCTATGACGGGCAGGAAGTGCGATTTATCAGGCACTGACTTGGTGAAAAATTTACAAAAAAGGGAACCTAACATGATGTCACTCACAGCAGCCTAAAACAAAAACTACACGACCAAAAAGACTGTTCTTGGTGTCGTTTTTCATTGGGAAAGACACACTATCCGAAGGACATAATAATGGTGTTACTATATTTGGGAAGTGCCCCGGTCCGTTTTTTGGGGCCAACCTGTATAAACTTGTTGAAATGCGACTACGATGCAGTCGCTTTAATTTTACCTTCGTGACGTTGAGCTTCCCGTACGAGTATCCGCCATCGTCGGCCGACTTCCGGGACAGAACCGTTGTCTTGTTGATCGCGCAGAGGAGATCGCCTTGATCCGATAACTCGTGGATCTTCTTGATCCCGTACTCGGAACTCTTTGCCATGCCGGACTTTGGGGGCTAGGTCTAACTTTTCATCTAGATACCTGTTCAGTTATTGTGGTACAATATGGAGGCAATATGATTAGCAAATGTTGTGTGGGGCAATGCCGGTGTGACTTCCTGGTGCAGTACATTGTTTCAAGATCAGTTCACTATTACAACGATAATAATTATACTATTTGTTCCAGCTATTAACTTATTTTGTTGCAGCACAGTCATGAAGTCTCACACAAACACTATGGCCCAAGTGGCTCAACTTAAGACCGGGCTTAAAAGAAAGAAATTACCAGCAACTAGTTCAACCATTTCACACCTGTGAACTTTCACAAGCCCATTGATGATAGTCATGTGCCACCAGAGATATTTAATAGTTTCTTTTCATTATCCAAACAATCCTTTTAGTTCTGCCTAGACATTGGGAGAAAGAGTCGCTTGAAATTTAATTCATAGTGTAGTCGGTCACCAGTAACATTGCGTGCTGTATCATCCAGGACATGGTATTACCGGTGACCGATTATACTACGACAGGAATGTCAAGTGGCCCACTGTCCTGAAGTAGAACTAGATAAATCGATTAAATAATGACAATTAAAACAAATTGCTGAACGACACAATTATGCATATACGTTGTGCGTATTAGATCATATAAAATATAATAGTTTTCAATATTTTTTTTTAACAGACGCGTTCAATAAATTCCGACTATATACGTCGGATCGCCCCTTTTTGTCGCCATCCGATAGACGCAGCCAAGGTTCAAACCCGGGCCGATTAGTGCGAATAGCGGAGCTCTGACCACTAGACCAGAACACACCTCTTCACTGTAATATACAGTTGGACAGTTCCAGTAATATACCTGTTAGTTATATGCAGTAATTGCTACCGTTATATATTGGATCATGAAACAAAGAATATCCCATAAAATAGGCTCATGATGGGGCGTCTCCATTGTCAATTGATGATGATGAAGGACACTATATGATTTGGGTATAAAGTCTAACATGCTGTGATACTTCAGTTCAGAAACATGCAATAAACAATACTGTTGTTGTAAATGTGTCGACATTATGTTCATGTTATCTCAGTTGAGACCAAATGTTTACATGTAACAAATTTGATGTAATGTTCGACAGTACTTATTGGTGACTGTAGGTCATACATTTAACATTTTGCATTATGATAATAGGGGCATTTGTAAACATTTGAATGATATTTGCATAATGTTGTTTGTTCATTAAAAACAAATTGAATTTGGAATCAACAAGAGTGGTCTTTCTGTGCTCTTTTGCTACAATTTTATGTTCAACATAGAACGAATGCAACCGGTTTATCTTTATCGTGTATAGAAAAGTTCGAATATTTCGATTATAAATATACCTGTAGAATTCAGATTATTGCTACTTATTCAGCAAATGTAGGGATCTTTTACTCCTACAACACCAATAAACAAACAAACGAACCAACAAACAAACAAACAAACAAACAAGCAAACAAACAAACAAACAAACAAACATTAAATAACCTAAATAACTAAAATTCAAACACTGATTAAACCCAATGTCCAATAAACCTAAGTCAGTATATTTTCAGTGTTAGTTTGGTGGTATACAACACGATAAGTCAATGAAGAGTGTACTTCTACTCATATAGAAGTACCGTAGTTTGCAGATGACTGTCTCATATACAATCCTATTCATGACATCTCGGACCACCATGCGCTTCAGCGGGACCTTGACCGCCTTCATCAATGGTCTCTTACCTGGCAGATGAAATTCAACACAGAGAAATGTCATCTTCTACGGTTCTCTCTCCGCCGAAACAACATTGAAGGCAATTACCTACTGGGCAATACTCAACTTACAGCAGTTCAAAACTACAAATACCTGGGTCTTACTTTTTCTCACAACCTATCCTGGCAAAAACACATTGATGGAATTGCATCGAAATCTAACCAAATGCTCGGGCTTATCAATAGGAATCTACGACGCTCTTCCCAGAAGATCCGACAACAAGCCTTCTTCTCCCTGGTTAGACCTCGCTTGGAATATTGTGCAACAGTCTGGAATCCATCTACAAAGAAGAGCATCTCAAAGATTGAAGCTGTACAGAGGCGAGCAGCAAGATTCGTTCTTCAACAATACCGCCATTCTGAGAGTGTGTCTGCTATGATTCAACAACTTCAATGGACTACACTGGAAAGACGCAGACACATCTCCTGCCTTAGCCTCCTCTACAAATTTCAGAATGGCATGGTAGCAATTACACCTGACCAACTCCTCACACCAATGGCCCCAAGCATCACCAGACAATACCACCCAAATAAGCTCAAGCATATACATACTCGAACTCAGCTTTACCAGAACTCCTACTTCCCACAAACTGTAACAGCATGGAATGCGCTCCCCAATAATATCTTGGCTTCTACATCACTAGGAGCCTTTGCGGGAGCAGTTGCCTCAATCGGCAATTAATGGGATACCTCACCGGTTCCCCTCGACTCTACGTCCTGACTGATGGACCCTGTCGAGTACCCAAGTAGAAGTAGAAGAAGTATATCATAATGCAGTTTGACTTTTGAAAAACTTCTAGCTTCAAACATGACCAATGACAGTGGGAACGATATCCAACTTAAAATAACAATTCTACTTAATACTTAATAATCTACTTACCATGAGAACTTATTCCGTGTTACAGTACATGCTTCTCAAGGAAATGTTTGTATCTGGTACAGTATTATGTTGTATACCGTCTTGTTATCGTTACTTATCGATCTCTTATAAAATTTCTTTATAGTCTATTAGGTATGGTCTGGGGAAAACACATAAAGAAGTTATTTTTGAGCTATGAACGCATCCCATGATATACACGTATACCAGGGGTAAGGGTCTCAAAACCGGCCCAGCTCATCAACGAAGGTTAGTTAGAATTAGTGGCTCTAGCCCATCGACGTCAGGATACTAGGATAGCGTTATTATTGAAAAGAGCACCCATTTGGCACCTTCGTTACCCACTCAGCCGTAATGAAGGTTTATCCGTGCATTATCTAGAGATCAGTGGAACTAGGGCTGGCCCCGCGTCATGGTCGAGCTCACGCCCCAAACTTCTTCACTTCCAACCCACATTGAATAGGTATATTGATTGCCTCGATTGCAATCAATAGATAGACCTCCCCTATAGCATGACGCGTATTCATCCAGTGAGTTATGCTTTAAAGGGATCTAGTCAAACTTTGTTGACATGTTCAAATACTAGTGATAAATGGTTGATATTTAAAAATGTGCATTATTGTGATCTGATATTCCACTTAGTCATGTGTGAACATTCACGTTAATGGATGTTATATGGCCGAGTAATGAGCGAAAATGCAAAGTGATATTCGCTATAAAAACTCATTGGACTGACTTTGTACACAGTTATAACCTTCCAGTGGATGATTACAAATCGGAACACTTCCACTATCCTTTTAACAAAAAGGAAATTCGAAAAAACATGTTCCATGCTTCTACCGGTAATACAACTTCAACAAGGTACGAAATAACCACTAGAGTTATAAGTAAATTTTGTGGATGTGGCCAATGTTACTGGATCTCTTTAAACACAGGGGTTCCATCTTTTATCGTTGTTATTGTGTGTGCAGGGGTGTATCATTTCTTTTTAGAAAAGTGAATACATTTGTAGAGGCATTAGTCTAGACGTATTGTATACCGTAGGTGAAGTATATAATGTAGATAATAGGCACAATATGAATCAAATTATTTACTCTGCCATTATTTACTCTGCCATTATTTATTCTGCCATTTAAATTGTATGCTCTTATAAATTTGACACTCAGTTTTTCATTATCTCACAAAACAATTAGTTTGTGTAGCGCCCTCTATACCAGAACTCAACTATCCCGTTAAACACCAATACAGATGAACTTTCATGCTCATATCAACCAAATATGTATCATCCAATACAATTTTAAAAAGTATACCTTAGTTTTTTTTTCGGGAACCCGGTGTCCAAAGTCTACGGGGATTCCATAATCTTGAAGAAAACTGGTGAATTTGTGTATCTGTAATTTGTTTGGGTGTTTTCTCTTATCTAATAATTATAATGATTGCATAAAACTGCTTATATGAAAATAATGACTGTCTGCCTTGTTTATGCTCCACTGAAACGTCGCCTTTATAAAATGCCTATTATTATTACCAAGTGCACCACAGTCCTGTCTGTATGCTTTCACTCTATTGAGTACAGGATTATTCATATTTATATTGATCATTTTTGTTTAAGTAATTTATACGTATATCACGCCTGTCAATCGGAAAACATGGACCTAAGACAGTGGCTAATGAGCTTACTTTATTATTGTTGTTCGTGTATCATATTGCCTTAAGAAATAGTTTGTACAAACACACACGTATAACGCCTTCAAATCGGGAAACATGGTTCATATAGACAACATATAGAACACATTCTTACTGGAAATCAGGGTATCAAGATTCATTACTGTTGCTCATGTTTCCTAGTCTAATGATGAATATTTTTGTTGCGATTGGTCGATCATTTTGTTGTAGTAGACCGAAATTCAGTATCTCTTTGGACGGTGGTTCTGAAAGGGACTATACGTTTGGCTCCGCTGACCGATTTGTAAGAAAATGTCATATTCATCAAAGAAACCCTATTCCGATGAGATTATTCCTGACTAGATCAGTGTCATCCAATACATACACTGGTCAGAAACAACCGACTTCACAGAATGAGGTAAACACCACATTCAAGGTGGAGACTGTCAGTGGAGCCAGACGCAGACTCAGCGGAACAACCGTTGTAACAGAGACGGATTTTTCTGTCTATCAATACTAGTACACTAAACATGACGGAGCGCAGTGTACCCCACACGTGTTATTTTAAATTTACCACCATCATTAGACATAAAACAACCATCGTGTGATATTTTCAGAGTATTTTATGTCATGCATGGCTGCCCATAATTTCTGAAGATACGCACGTTCAATATTTCAGATTTGTTTTTCGGCAGGTTTACTAATCGCGACTATCTCGAATAGATATGCAAACTGACTTGATATACCCTTCATATACATTCTATTTTGTATGATGTGTTTTATTTTCTAATGCTATAATGTTATACTTCCCGGTCATTGCCTACCATCCCTAATATCATCCTTAATGCGTCCTTGATTATTAGTATTTAAAGGGTACCACCACCCAAAAATAATATTCTTATAAATGAAAGGTAAAATCTTTAGTAGTCCATTCCATTAACAAGTTCACACAAATATGTTTCAAAAAAAAAAGAAAAACAAATTGGAAAACGCATCACCATTCTAAAGCATGCGTTCATGGGTCTGAATTACGAAGACTACTTTGTACAGAGCGAACGAGTCGTCCGGGATTCTATTGTCTCCAAATGTACGCGTGAATAGCATTGGCGCACTCGCAAATGTTTGGCCCGTACGGAACCAGGAAATAATAGTGGTTCCGTAAGTGGTGGTAATTAATTGCTTTGTGTATGAATTACACAACCCTTTGCAAAATGTTGGTTATCTATTTGATATCACAAAACGATACCAAATCATACAATTATGTGTTGTTCTTTGCCTGGTAGTCCCCTTTAATGCGTCCTTGATTATTAGTATTAATTTACTTACGTTGATCAAACATCGCCGTTATCACATATGTTTATATTATTATAATTATGATGTATTATATCCCTCATAAGATCGTTTTACCATTGTATTTGACAAATGATAGTTTTGGACAACACGCGCAATCCCCGCGCAATCACGTGACCGGGCTGTTAGCAAAAAAATAACACTAAAAGTTCGTTACGCGTTCGTCCCATAGATCATGTGTTTAGGCAAAATGCACACGCGATGAAATTTGTGCAGTGCTCTATGGCGCACACGTTCTAGTCACGTGATTGCCATTGCTGGTAAAAACTAACACCCTAGGAAGAAGAACGCCAAGACAGCCAATAAGCACATCCGTGGGAGCTTTAGCACGCATTCATCGCGTATGTGCGCAACTGCCAGCGCGTTGGTGCGCACTCAGTTTTGCGTCTTTGTGATTGTATGCGCAAAATAACAATGACTTTAAGCGTATTAGATGCGCCCAGGAATCTGGAGGCTCATCTGGCTTCATTAATGTCGATTGATTTTTATATCAAAATTTACAAGCGATTTTATGAAATATTCAAGAGATTTTCACTTATTTTGCTATAAGCTGAACACAATCACTGATATTGATGAGTGATATAAAACAACTAACGAATGTGCTTGATTGTGATAGGCAATCTATTACCTCGGTGGGCTCAAAATGACTATTACCCTCAGCTACGCTTCGGGTAATAATCATTTTGAGCCCACCTCGGTAATAGATTTGACTATCACAAGAAGCCCATTTGTTAGTTGTATATTGTAATATGGTTGCATGTAACATAATTACAGCTAATGGTTAACGTTATTGTCATGACCTTGAAAACATAAGGAGGATTTTATTTAGTCGTATGTACACCAGTTTAATTTGTTGATTATTTTTGTTAGATACGAGCGAGAATTAAAATTAAACAAAGTAAAACAAAAGAACATTTGCTTCAGAAGAACCATTTTCACAAATTCAAAGATATTTGTCATTGTTAGATATATATCACCAAACTAATTGTATGAACAAGATAATTTTGACAAGTTCTTAATTCCCTTTATCTTTAAAACAATCTTGAACTTATTCGCCGGGTAAAATATATACAAAAAATAATATAAAAAACAATACTTAGTGAATGTCGTAATTTTCCTGATGATGTAATGTAAAGAATATCAATGAGTGAGTATGATGAATCAGTGTGTGTATGTGTGTGTGTGTGCGTGTGCATCTGTGTGTATGTGTGTGTGTGTTTGTGTGTGTGCGTGTGTGTGTGTGTGTGTGTGTGTGTGTGTATCTGTATGTAAGGGTATACAATTACAATGATTATAGATTTCGACAGCTATATATTTTATTTGGAATTTAATCTTAACTATACAATAAGCCCCCCTACACATTTTTAGTTCAGTTCAGTTCAGTTTATTTCATAAATCAGCACATTTACATAATACCAAAGAAAACAAATACAAAGCAATGACATACTAAATGTTAAAAAATACTCTTGGTACTTTTGATTGTGAATTTTAACAAAAAGTATGGCATGAGTTATATCCATAATTGAAGCAGAAGATAACTGAAATCGTGTTGGGTGTGGTCTTGCAGCATAATTCTCTCTCAATTTCGCACAATTATTAAATATTTCAAAAAGCAGATTTCACAATTTGGTCCAAAACAATCTTCTGTATAATATACGAAATGACAATAATAATAATAATAAGACATTTCTTCTATAGCGCGTAATAATATAGTATTCTCTACGCGCTTTACACAATGTTGCATAATTTACAATTCAATAATTAAGTCTTAAAACAAATTAAGTTACAGATTAAACACGTCTCACGTCTTAAACAGAACATATAAGCAAACATTACAATATATACATTGGGTACAATGAGTGTGTATACGCGAGCGTGTATCACACAATGGTTATTGTCCGCCCGTCCATCTGGTTGCACTTGATATATTGAAATCCAGTCCATATAGCAACTATTCATGAGTTGGCAGACAATGCATATACCTGCATATCTAGGGCAAGCCTCTGGAAATCTAGGTGGAAAGGAAGAACTCCTTTAAATTTGAAAATATTGATACATTGGGTAAAATTGAGTGTGAAGTATACGCAACACGATCACATCCAACAAAAATGTACACTTTTCAGCTTACTTCCGCTTCATTATGGATAGAGTCCATGCAATATTTGTTTAATTGTTCACAATCAAAAGTGCCAAGAGTGTTATGTAAAACCCATTACAAATGTAAACAGGCAATATTACATTGTTTTTCATTAAATTTTGTACCTATAGTGTACTTTATGTTGATATCAAGTTTTAGGCACACTTTTTTAAAGAAAATGTTTAATGGGGAATCTGGACGCAGGTACTTTAACAATAAAGGCGTCGATCCGTTTTTGCGATTTGAGGCAAAATTAGTCAATCTTTTGAATTTAAAATCAACAAATTGACAGTAAAAAAAAAAGATACAAAATCATGATATACACTTGTAAACTAAATCCTTTACATTTATTTTAAGTTTGTCATTGAATTATGTACAAAGCTCGCATTCTGCTTCATGGGGAAAATGGACGTAGGTCCGTTTTGCGATTTGAGGCAAAATTAGTAAATCTTTTGAATTGAATTGAATTGAACTGAATTTTGTCCCACTTAAAAACACCCATGCAATATAGTTACATACATTTTAACAGTGTGGCGGAGCCGATAGAAAGGAGCCGAAGGTTTGTCAAGAAAGGCATAGTAGTACAGCAAGAGATACATACATGATTCATAATAACAAAATGATATAGCAAATTACTCTATTGATAGATTGTATCATAATTGAATGAATTATGTTGTTAAATATCATTCAAAAATAATTGTGTATAATATACTGTACTATCAAAGTAATTCAAATATTTACAAGTCTGTACATTGTATGGAATTTCATTCTCTCGAACTGGACCTTCATTCAACATAGATGATTTTGTGCCTTCAGTACGCATAAAGGGAGGATAGAAGTCTTATTTCTAGAATAATGTATAACTACGTACCATTTTATTTACATAAAATAATTTCCCAAAGTTTTGGGTAGTGCATCATGATAACAACAATACATACAATAAGCTGTATGTAACACACTCATTGGACATTTTCTTAATCTTTACGAATCATGTTTTTTTTTGGACATATTGAGAATTGCAAACAATTCGAATTGCTCTTTGTTTATGCTATAAATAATTGTGAGATATGTCAATTAAACTTATTTTTTTTAATCCATTGTAATACCTACCAACTTTAACTCGTTAAAATGATATCGCATAGTACTATTTATGTGGCTCGAAATTGGCGTAGGCCCGATGGCCCGGGGCCAGTAAAAGTTGCGGTCGGGCCAGTAAAAACATGAAAATGCCAAAGTTTGGTGGCCCGATCGGGACACCAAATGTTTAAACCATAAGAAGACAACATCAAGGAATATAAATCGCAAGTTTGACACCTCTTAAAAACACTTTAATTGTGATTGAAATATTTGCAAGAAATGAAAAGGAGGGACATACAAAGTCGCAAGCGCACTTGCGCTAGTTGAATGAATCCTCATATGAACACTCTCCCTTGAATTATCTACTTCTTGCATGATAAATCATGGTAAACTTAAACAACTTCCAGAGGTGTGTAATCACTAAAAGCAAAAGCATGCTTATGCTGTTTTCTTAATTTCACACACACCCCCTGGAAAGCTTTGCAACATGTAGAATATAAACATAGATCAACCAATCCACAGAGGGAGTGTGCACACTCATGCTAAGACCTATCAAAACACATGTCTAGCTTTTCACATTCATTCATATTGCAAAGTGCAGTGTGCTTTGCGATATCGTCCGCGATACCATCAATAAAGGGGAATAATTTCATCTTTCGGATCATTATTCATTTTTTTGAAGGCATTAGAAGGAATCATGTTTACAAGGTAGAGACTTGTGGCTACTTCGAACTATTTAAGGTTTTAAAATAACAAAGATTTAAGTGATTTCATTTCTCGATTTGCCAATTAATGACCGAGTATTCATGACTCATGATGTTTTTCTTTTTTCTTTGTTTGTAAAAATGTTTTTCGGGCCATCAGAAAAAAAAGATAATTTCGAGCATTGGAATAACAAATGAAGGCTAAACATTGCCCAGTACCCTGAAACTATGAATATGGTTATTGTATTAATTTTACTTTTGTTTTTCCTTATTTTTTTTCGGGCCAGTAGATTTTGGTTTCGGGCCACCAAAATTGGAAAAATACTAATTTTACTGGCCCGACCGGGCCACCAGCAAAAAAAGTTAATTTCGAGCATCACTAAACTAATATGGATACACTTGACAAGTGGTCGCACAAGGAGAGATGAAGTATCACTTTCCCATCGACTTCCTGTTAATGCTTTCAACGCGTTACTTTTCTGTATACATATATCCTCTACAACATATCTGTGTTTCTTAGTTATTGTCATTCCTACAATTGTATGATCCTGTTTACTTTCTACAACACAATTTAATTTTACATCAACAGTAATATTTACATTTGTAAACAACACGTGTATATTATGTGACCCCATAAACCAATCATTCAAAACATGTGTATAATGCTGATGTCTAATACATAACAATTCTACATTCTTCTCAGAAAACCAAATTACATAATTATCAGCATACAAAAATTATATGTTTACATATAAATCATCTGTACTCTCTAAAGGTAAGTAAGTGTTGATATACTGTACTACATACGGTATACGATCAAGTCCTGGACTGGGTTGCTGATATTTACATAGGACTTAATAAGTTCGAACAAATATGAACATTTAATTAGTATTATTTTGAAGTATATCTTTGTCATTATTATTATTATTATTATTATTATTATATATTTTTTTTACCTGACTTAATACGTCGAATGCAATCAAATGTTCTTTACATGGTGTATATATATATACAACATAATATTCAGCAAATTCTTCATTGTTTTCTGGTTGTAAAATATAAACACTTTCTTTCTTGTATACAATTGTTTCCCGATATGCACATGTATTATTATTGTAATTATTAAGATAATATACCTTTTCCCAAGTATAAACCAAAGGAGTGATCGAATCGATTAATTGATCCACAATTTATCTGCCAATATTCTCTCTTGGCTTTTCGAATAACCTTTCGAGCGAAGGCTTTTCGTTTTCGATAGTCCTGTACATATAAAAATACAAATATGTATACTGGTCATACAAGTTGACATACATTTAACAATTTATCATTTTATAATTCCTGATTGTTATTACATCAGAACATTCTTTATTCCTCCATAATACATGATTCTTGTTCTTTGTTTTATTTCAACAGGGTTGCCTTTTCAGTCTAAAACATGGTCCACCAAGGGGCCCTGCAAACAATAAAAACAATACAATGTACAATTTTGAATACAAACAAAACAATGAAAATCAATACAAATGAATTACAACTATATACAGAATTAAAACAATAAAGAAACCAGAGATAACTAACAATTACTTTCATCCAAATACAAAATAAGAAAGACAAACAAACAAACTAAACCATTCCTCAAACTGGGAACTGTGGTAGTGTGTAACACATCCTGCTAATTATATACAAGGAAATAAATCATGATGATTAGATGCGATCAATTAAGGATACTAATTTACATTGCCTGTTAAAAGAGGCAATTGATGTGGTATTTCTAATGCAAAGTGGGAGATTATTCCAAATTATCGAACCTAAATACTGAAACCACCTTTTCATATATTCTTTGTTGGCTTTACTCATAATTCTCAAATAATCTGGTGAAAGTCCATTTATGACTTTAAAAATATACAAACAAAATTGATAATTAACTCTTTGTACGAAAGATTGCCGATTTAACTGTGTCAACATTGATAAATGAGGTGTAAGAAAATCAGCATTAAGAATCAAACGAGCATATCTATTTTGAAGACGCTGTATTTTCAAAATTAAAAACTTAGCTGAGTTTCCCCATATTATCAAACCATAATCAATGTGTGTAAGAATTAAACCATTGAACAGCAGAATCAACATTTTTCACGGTAAATATTTCTTAATTTTTTAATAAACCCAATAGTTATAGCTAGCTTTGCACATACCAAATCAATGTGTTTATTAAACTTGATAGTATTATCAAGTGCATCCCCTAGATACTTAAACTGCCTTACCTGTTCAATAATAAACATGTTCGTGCTCAAGCACAATTTCTTTCTTGTTTAAGTCACGTTGCCTAGATAGATCTAAAAATTAATCAGTCAACCATGGTGCTCCGGAGATTAGCCCGTTTTCGAACTGACACATAGGGTGCGTATTTATCACAAAGTTTTATAAAGGCCTTATTGAAATGTTTCCACAACTTGTTAACATCATGTGCATTATACGAATCATCCCCGAAAAGGTATTCACCTTCCTTAACAAAGTCAGGAACATTCAATCGTTTAAAGCTACTATAAGTATCAATGATCGTTAAAATGAGTATTTGTACATAATTACAACCAATTACTGCATATTGCAGAGCACTACTACCTCAAGATTGGCCTGTAGTTTCAATATTTACATATAATCTTGTTTATAATATACATCACCATCATTTAACTACTGTCTCCCGAATACCTGTAATGTAAATTAGAACATTTAATTCTGATATAAAAAAAATAGACTCGTCCTCGGGACTATGAAAACCTTGTGCGTTCCATATAGAACATTAATATAATTGTACTAAAATGATGAATACAATGTCAATATTCAGATCGTGTGTTTTAAGCCCCAAAATATATTGAGCCGTTTCACAGATTGTTTTTGTCAGCGCATTAGTTGTTTTATTATCTTTCAACAATGCTATTACATGTGTAATCAAATATATATCTTAATTTTACAAGTAAAAGGATCTAGCGGTAAATTTGTTGATATATGCAAAATCTGATAAATTGTTGATCAAATGTGTATTTGTGCGATGTGATATGTCCATGATTGATGTCATATCATATGACCAAGTAATCAATTAGCGTCAAATGCGAAGTGGTATTTGCTAAGTCAGTGCACTCACTTTGTACACAGTAATACTTATCCCTATAGAGTACATACAATTTAAAATCCAAACACTTTTATCAATATGTTTATAACGAAAGAGAAATTCGAAAACCGAAACCTGCTCCATGCTTCTATCAATTTGAGGTATGTGAGAACCGCTATTGTTCAAAGTAAGATCCTTTTAAGCAATATTTGTGTTTGTTTGTATTGAGGGGTGAATCGACTTTGCGTTTGCATTCACGTTTGTTCAAAATTGCCCTCTGTGCATTACCCCCCTCGGTCTTCATTGTATATATATGGGACTCGGTTATTGTATCTTGATTTTGTAAACTCGGACTTTTTTCTGGCATTGTCTGCTTTGTATGTTACCGCCTTTCTTCTGTATATTTGGGTACTATAATGCTTGAGCATACGAGATACGCTGACTTACATGAATTGTGTGTATTTCGCGGGCATTCATGTAAGCTGTGCAGTGCAAGGCCAGCGGCGTGACAGGCAGAAAATTGAAAGATTGGTGTTTTAATACTTCAGTTTATTATGTTTTTGTATCAAGATAGACCTAGTTAGCCTATCCCCTATAGATTTTGCAATAGAGTTATACAGGATCCACCAGGTTCCCGTTAGTAATATATACAATAGGTTAACTTATGAAAGAAAACTGGAGACTGATCTTGTTAATTGGGGCTTGGTTAGGATGACTCAGATATAAAAGTCATATTCGTGAAAAACAAAGTTGTCAATTACTATCTTTAATACAAATTAAAATGAAACATATTTAACGGTTATTTTCTGTCAGTAAACTACAGCCAAAATTAAAGATACAAAAAGCCCCCAATTGGTGGTGTTATTCTTTGTAATTAGGAGCGTCAGCTTATCAGAATGATTAGCGTGTTCACATCGTACATGAATACATAGCCAGAACATTGTAAACAAAGTGTGCCTATTTTAAGGTAAGAAGACGGGTCATTTAAATCATTTTGTGATGACCTCCCTTTACTTTTTGTTTTATCAAAGGAATCTAGTAACCTGGGTGACATATGCGAACATTGAAGAAGGGTTATTACATACGTGATTCTGTGATCTTGAACAAATTCCATGAAAATGAATGCCATATGACCAAAGTGCAGAGTGATACTTGTTAACTGATTACTGTAACATGATACACAGTTGAAAGTCTCCCAAGGTGACTTTCAAATCCAAGCACATCAGTTATAAATCTATTCAAAAGTGAAATGTGAAAAAACAATATCCGCTTCGTGATTATATTGGCAATACGAATACAACGAGGTGTGTGACAACCACTTGAGCTCTATGTTGGTGTGTGGATTTTCAGTCAGAAACTGGTCAGAAATACGGTTGTGGAGAAATGATAGCCACAACGATACATGCATAATTAAAATGAATCATTATAACACGACTAAGTTAAAATAAACTGTAAAGTACGTATATGCATAAAGATGAGTTTGATATTCAGCATGTTCAGACAATATATGAGTTGTGATTATCACGCAGAAGTAGTTTATCTACACATATTTAACAGGTGCCATGAAAGTTTACTATAGACTATATAAATTTGTACGTAATACTTATCCCTGTACATGCCATTTATGTTCATGGAATCCCAAGACTGCAAATATCAAAGCACTACAACTCTGCAATACACTGCTGCAATATCTTAGTATACAAAGACCTTCATGTTAACAATGGAACAGAGACGACTAGAAAATGTCTTGCCTAACAATTATTAGTATTAATCTCAAGTATATTATCATTAATAGTAAATATATTATCCATTGCGGATATAGTATCGGAAATAATATCGCTAGTGATATTCGTTTGTCTCGCAATGTATGGTCAAACTAGGAATCTAAAAGATCATGACGTTTCGTGTGCCGCTGCAACACTTTGTCAAATGATATTATCTAATGTAGACAATCGGTATTTATGCTCTACCGTGGCTCCCAACGCAGAATCTCACATAAGCGAGCACGTACCCGATAGGTCAAAAACGGGCCGCGTCGATTGGCCGGTGCACACGGGCACTCAACCAATCAATGGGACACTGGATCGGTCCGCCTACCGAACCAGCGTACGATACGTCGCCATGACACTCCCCTACAATCCGGCCCCCCACCGGTTGATTATATTATCATTCCCGATTTTAGAGGCCTTCCAGTGCGGACACAAACGAAAGGACGTCCTCGAAACTCAACCCGTACTGTTTTTTCATTTCCTTCAGGCAGAACTCGGGGGCGAGGTGCAACAGGCTTCGGATTTGTGATATGCGCGTCCCGCTCAGCGTCTGTAGATTTGAATTCGTAGTCGCATCGAGACCGATGGAATTCAGCCAATCATGAACTTTATCCTTGCTCCAAGATGCGACGCCATCAGATTGTGGAGCGTGTTGTTCTTCTCTCGATGTCCCCAAATCTGGTTCGTCCGCTGAATCAGAAGAAGCGTGAAGGACAGGTTCATGTTCAACTATTGTTGACAAAAGGACAAGGAAAGTAGATTAGTAAATCATTGAATTTAAATTATTCGTTCATCACCTTTAAAGGCCCGATCGAGGACCACCACGCAAATAACAACACCAGGTTGTACGGTTTGGTACCGTCGATTGATATTTAATGTTCAACACTTGGCAAAGGGTTTTATTATTCATAAACACTGTCATTAAACACCGAATCTCACGGAACCAACATGGGCGATGGTTCCGTAAGCGTCAAACGTTTGCGAGTGCACCAATTCTATACCCGCTTACGTTTGAAGACAATATACACGGTAAACGCGTACGCCCTAGACAATGTGTAGGCCCATTGCGTTTGTCCTTCAGCAAGATAATTAATCCACAATTGCTGCTCTCTACCCAGTTGTTTAAATGGGTACTATTGTCGGGTGTTGATTAGCCTTAGCGCCATCATCAGTGGCAGCTCGGCTAGTATGCTCCCCGGGGAGTTGAGAAAGTACGCAATATCATTGTGTGGGTTTGAAATGTACCTGATGACCATGGGTAATAATAATTAAATAATGATTTAAGTGCAGTAAAATACTGTACATATTTATAGTAGCTGCGCTATATAAATGTTCATATTAGTAATGGAATAGTCTTCGTCTGCAGACCCATGAACAATTACCATAGTATCGTGATGGGTTTTCAAATCATATAATTTGTCTGGAAACCAATTTTCTGAACTTTTTGGTGGAATGGACTACTCAAACGATTAAACTATTACATTTTGTTTATAAGAATATTATTTTTGGGTGGTGGTTCCCTTTAAGCATATACTCTAAAAACACCCGGGTCAGAATTGACCCGGAAAAGAGTCCGTTGCGGCCACACTCCGTTCAGGGTCAAAAAATGACCCGGAATAGGGTTACGAAGACCCGGAATGGGGTCACATCTGACCCCATTCCGAGTCATTTTTTGACCCGGAATGGAGTGTGGCCCCAACGGACTCTTTTCCGGGTCAGTCTGACCCGGGTGTTTTTAGAGTTGTTCGAAAATATTAAACCTTGAATAATATATATCAGACAAGTAAACCGAGTGTGAGTAACGCATTCGCATGCAGCGGCCTCCCTACCTTTTTGGATACGTGCAGGAACCACTGGAGATTCTAATTTGCCCTTTTCCCCAAGAAAACGGATTAGAGAGGGTAGATTGGTATCCATGGCTTTCTGCGAGTACATCGGATAGTAGAGGTCCATCCCCAGCAGAGCCCCGAGCCAGTCGTTTGGTGTGTATCCTTCTTGCAGTTTCAGCGGGATGATTTCCTTCTTCAATTTGTACGCATAGGTTGCTTCTGGAAATCAAGAATGTTATCATAAATCTCACTTCGGATCTACAATTTTCTTCTCTTATTGACTTGTCATTAATGATGTGAAATTCATCTCCTGTCTTAAAACAATTATTTAAAATAAATGTTTTTATCATAATACTGAAATCATTGTTGTAGGAATCGTATTGTCTTGAATTCGAATCGTGAGTTTTCTGATGCGAGTTATAAGCCGTTTCATGATAATAAATAACCTGCTGATCACATTGTAACGGGCACATGGAAAATGCAATGCTGATAAATATGATAGCCAAACCTGTCTATTAAATAAAGACCATCGAAGGGAGGCAGAAAAAAGTGGTATTTGTACAGACAGGTTCATTTACATGTAAACCGCCTTCGACATGTTCAAGGGAGTCAATTATAGGAGTCTTTATAGACAGGTGGTATTTATATACAGGTGGTCGCTAGAGCAGGTTTGACTGTATGATGGACTCTCTTGAATGTTTGAAACGTGCAAATACAATCAAATATGCATAATTACGGTGTAGCTGGATAAGTAGACCACTCTCCAAACACTTCAGTTACGTTTGCCGTACATCATTGTATGTAAAATGTTTTCTTACAGTCTACATAATTAGAAAACTGACAAATGTACATGCATGATTGTGTATACTCCCGATGGAGATATGATTCAAACATTGGTGTTACCTGTTCTGCAATTCTGACTGTCCTTAAACTCCTGACTCATGCACACCAGAACAACAGCAGCCTTCTGGACCGCACTGGCCATTGCTTGCAAGATGTCTCCCTCTGGATTTAAAGTGAAGAAGACAAATCAGGCGATACCTTTTTAGATCAAATAAAACCGATATACGGTAGCCTACTTGTACGCAGGCCCGTAGCCAGGGGGGGGGGGGGGGGGGGTACGCACCCCACCCCCAATTATGAAAGGTCTACATTTTATCGGTTTCGGCCATCTATTTAACCAGTGGTCTCGGGCAACGATTGGTCGAACGATCGGTCTCGGCCTCGAAAATGTTGGGCGACGGATACACGCCCCCACACTTACACGACTCAACCAGTTGTATCGGTCTCAGACACGATCGGTATGGGTCCCGTTTTTGTAAATTACGCACCCCCCCCCCCCCCCCCCCCCCCCCCCGAACAATCCTGGCAATGGGCCTGGTACGAGTTTTACAAAATGCTGTATTCACCTTGCACATTCTTCATCATCATTTTGCAATTGCTATTTGCTAATTTGCTAATTTAGCGCTACAAGTGTAAGTAGTGAATAAAAGTCTGCGAGGTGCTAAAAGATCGGTGCTGAAAACTGGTGCTGTGAGAACAGCACCACAACGTGCTAAATTCGTAACAATAGAAACTGTATGATACTTTCGTTAGAGTGCATTCGGCTTCCCGTGATGCGAGTTAGCTCAGTCGGTATCGCGTCTGACTTGGACGCGTGGGATCCAAGGTTCGAATCCTACTATCGGACATCTTTATCCTGCTTCTTTTACCACAAAATACATATGAGCTAAATTAAGTTCCGAGTTAACGGAAGCCATTATCTTTTAGCACTATGGGTTTTTATTCATCACACACAATGTGGATTTCTCAGCACCAAAAGTGCAAATTCGGTAACACCTCAAGTGGTGCTAAACTAGCACTTGTACTAGTGTCAAACCAGCACAGGCGGTGCTGTCCCTATGCGAGCACCGAAAAGGTGCTGAATGTAGCCCTCCAAGTGCTAAAAACAGCACTTCTATTGTTTGAGTGTAGTGGCGCTGTACACCAGTTAATGAACATGGGCAAACAAAATATTCATCAGGGTTGAATTTGTCTCTTTTCAAACTCCAACATTTCTTCAAGTTGGATTTGAAAGCATTAACGGATGAAGGGCGGCCATTTGTTAATTACTCTCTATGAAAACGAGCTCCACCTCATTTGTCATTTTGTTTTAATGAGTTTCTTCAACAGTTTGTACTTCTTAGCTTAGATGGGTGAAGGTCATCCAATCCATAAACCTTGATCTTGGGGCTCTGCCATGGTCCACCCCGGTAGGGAGCCAGGTGTCATTCGACCCCCCCCCCCCCCTAATACTCCCTCTCCCCGGTTGCCTAGGCATGCCAGCATAACTTCGAACTCTCCTTCCCCGTCTCAAAAACGAATACACCCATGATTAGAAATCTCTCATGTACAGTCTATGTACAGATTTATGCAGATCAGTACAAACATAATTACCCATCCTGTCGACATCCATCCACACGTTGTATCCTTTGCTCTCGAGGTATTCCTTCACTCTGATCATGGTGGCTTGGTTGGAGTGCTGATAACTGATCATGATATGAGCTTTGTCCTCTCCTGGACCAGGCAGATTGACGCGGGACCCTCCGTGACTGTCCTGTTCGTGACATTCGACTACGAACAAAGCTCCTGAACATGCGTCTTGCAATTCCTGACTTGCGGAAGTTTCCTTCAACAACTTGAGACCTGCAGAAAGTATAAACAAAAATATTTTAGTATAGGTTTTCCCGACCAATTTCCCACATTACGCGCCCAAATTCGTTTTATGTGCATTCAATTTCGTCAAATTGCCGTGGAGGAGTCGCTTTGGTCATTCAAATTCATATTCCGAGCATGCATATTCGTATATGGGCACCCAAATGTCAAATCGCGAACTTCAAATTCGCAAATGGGCATTCGATTTCATCATTGGGCGCTATTTTCAACAAATGGGCATTCAATTTAATACGGCAAGCTTGACAATCGCTCGTTTGTGCATTCAATTTCGTCAATGGGTGACCAATTTCCAGACATGCTCATTCAATTTAAGTTACACAAAAAACATCCATACGTATTCACAAATAAACATACTGTATATACATTTATTTATACAACCACATACATAGTTACGCACATATAGGCGTACCCAGGGGGGAGGGTTGGGGTTCAACCCGCCGGTCTCGACCGTCATTATCGCTGGTCTCGGGCCTCGAAAAGTGCGCATAGCCCTGGTCTCGGCCTCAAAAATTTCTTGAAAATGTCGTAAATTCGCGGTGTCGGCTTCGGAAATCTTCTACGACTACCCCCACCCCCGCTGACAGAACATTTTTCTGAAGAAATAACCCCCCCTTGAACTAATCCTGTGTACGCAACTGGTTACGCTCACATAAACACAAGCACACACATTCACCTTTTTTTCTTACATAGTCTCAACCATTATTTCATCGGGCTATATTTTTCATTTTTTAGATATACTTTTCAACATTGAATCTTCACTTTTCGATATTCCTCGGTCACATTTGTCTAGATCTGTTAGATGTTCAATTATGTAATCTGTATTTTCTTATTTGTACATTCATTCGTTCATCATTTTGTCTTAACTTTATCATCATGCGAGTTCATAATGTTATTTCATCACATGATGTTATTTGTCATGTGATCGTTATTGTATCATAATTTTTGTTCACCATTTTGTATTTTATTTCCATCATGTTTTCTATATCATACATGTACCACGATGTTACATAACATGTCCACTGCACATTTTTAATTTGAATGCCAATGTAATGAACTTGTTTGCCTATGCGCGAATTTGAATGACCGAAATGAGACCCGAGACTGCTAGAGATGAAATTGAATGCCCATTGACGAAAATCAGTGCCTGTCGCTTACAATAGAATGGCGCAAGTGTGAAATTGGTCGCTCTGTTACTCAATATGAATGACCCAAAACGATTTTGAATGACGATTTGTCGATCCAAGCGTGGACATACCTGAGCGTGGATTAGACGAAATTGAATGCTGCTTATATGAAATTGCATGAAAAAATAGCGAAACTGACCGGGAAAACCTATAGTAACTCCCCTGTCCTTAGTATAGATTTAGAGACCTACCGTGTGTCAAGACAAACTAGTACAATCAGGAAGAGAATTATGTAGATACATGTATTATATTGTGATTCTTTTCAGGCTATTTTGCATCATATTGATATGTATGACTCATGTGTTTTCATGATTATTTTCAGTGTGTGTTTTCTTCATATGAATGTCCATTATTTGTTGGCCTTGTGTACCAGTGGCGTAGACAGGTTCTTACACCTGGGGGGATGATTTGCCGTTCACCGGACCAAGACCAATTTTTTCGCGCCCGAGACCGCCTGCCAAAATGTTTCAAGACCAAGGAAATTGCTTAAAAGGGGGGGGGGGGGGGGGGGGTTAAATGTTAATACGGGTCGTGACCAGGCGGGCCGATAGCAGTGTTGGATTTGGAGGGGGGCAAAACCTATGGGGGCTCACGATTGTGTGTGTGTAGGGACTCATGCCCAACCACACTTACAGTGCTGCCAACTTTGAGCCACATGTAAGAGTTCCGAGGGAGCGAAGTGACTGAGCGGGGGGAGGGTGTGGGAGGGGGTGTCCCCCCTCCCAC
>JBAMJV010009213.1:0-92500 GCA_037951105.1 Echinarachnius parma
GGATGACATTTTTTGTGTTTGAACACGCTGTAAGAAAAATACAAAATCCTTAATCCCCGGAGGCTACGTCCCTGGCCTGTTCCCTTTAATGGGGCCCTATCAAAGTTGGCCCCTGCTCCCCACCCGTATATGACACACCGACTCGCCAAAACATTAATCGCTCGTCAAAACTCTGCAAAACGATTCAACATTTTCCTGGGGGATCAATCCCTAGACTATATCAATAGTACATGAACACCTGGGCCCGTATTCAATTCCGTACTTAAGTACAAAATTTAAGCAATTTACTTAGTATTTGGCTTAAGTAAATTACTTAGCCAAAATTGAGATTCAATTCATCGGCTAAGTATTTTACTAAGTAAAGTATGATTTTGTCTTAGTAAATTACCTAAGTACTTTACTTAAGCAAGGTTGCTATTCAAATCCCTCATTGTGACTAAGTAATTTGCTTAAACTTAGGAAAATCATTAGGACACTTAAGCATATAGCTTAACGCTGGAATTAGTAGGAAATGGGTATGGTGAAACGACATAGAATGCTCCGAAATAGAAATGCAACCCCCTTCCCCTGAAAGTTATAATTTAAGATGATAAGCGCATTATCAAAGCGAACTGTGCGCAGTGCGCTTCAATTCAGGCGCATTAAGAGTCGTTGCGCACATGAAATCACCGCGCCAAAAGGCTGTGTTAAGAACAAAAAATAGTGAATGGCAATCATACAGGGAAAAGAAAAAAATCAAGCTGTTACCGAATATTATCTGCTTGATTTGTTCATCTTTTGTTTACTTGTACGGATGTTGTGGATATAATGTGATCTACTATTGTAGTAATCCATGCCATTTTGGTGGACATATTCTTCAAACATTGCAAGTGATATATTTATGGGACATTAAATAATGGTCACAGCCGGCGGGTAAGTTATTTTTAATACTTCTTTATCATACAAGTATATTCCATGTTTGAAAATAGTTTGCTGGTTCGTTATTGGACTGGAGGCATCATATGGATCATATTATGTCAACAATCAATAACTGTCTCCACTTTCGGAGCTTCAAACGATCAAACTTTCACAAGAGCATAGCCTAGATCATTTAGGCCTGCATATTATGGATCCGACAATCGACATGGCAAACCTCACATAAACTCAAGAAAACCATAAGCAAGCAGTGATTTTATTCCTCGACTTTGATGTTTTTCTGCTCATTTTGAAGCTTTGACTGCTCCCTATAATACCGTAATAACGTAACATTTGAATCAAGATTGCTGTTATGATCATGCAATTCTGTTTTAACACATGAATTCCCATTGACAAGCGTCGCACAAAATGGTTCGCGGATACCATCAGCACTAATTTACAAACCATTGTGACGTCACAAGTATTTTACTTAGATTTTGTCTATAGTAAGTAAAAGTCTAAAATGCGATTTGAATACGAGATAAGTAAAGTTCTTAGCTTAGCAATTTACTTAGTAAAATTCTTACTTATTCTTAGTACGGAATTGAATACCGGCCCTGGACACATCCCATGCAATTAGGCTCCTGCATTGTCATGCACGCTATATACACATCCATCTTGATTGTGCCAAACTGCACACATCCAAAAGCTTCCGGGGGCTCCGGCCCCTGGACCCCTGCCAATATCAATAAGGGGTCTCTGTATCTCACATGTTCAAAAGTTGTCTGAAATTTAAAAGCTTCCCCCTGCCCCCATTTTATCCCTCAATGTGGATGCCACTTGACTCAACCCATTCAGGGCTTCGAGCCATCAAGACACTTTAAAAGAGCGCGGAATAAAACTTATTTTGTAATAAGATAGATAGACTTTGTATTCCTATATACATCTTGAAAGTTCCTAGTGACATGCCAATGTGGGGCGTTAAGCTCTCTCACTTGTGACTAAAAAAACTGCTCGACGCCTCTGGTTCTTATATTCAATTTTGGTTATGTTGATAACATTTCGAGATTAGAATGTATTTTATAATAACAAACACATAAACAACAACGAATAACAAACCACAAAATGAATTAAAACGACAACAAAAACAGTAGTAATACATGTATATTATACTTTTATCTCTCATATTTATCTAGGGTAGCAAACTGGCAAAATAACCGCAATATTACCAGAGGTATATGGAACTAGATAGTCCTGAATAAGGAATGTATTATTTTGTCTTAGATAGTCCTAAGCAGGAGTGAAGGGGCTCCTCGTAAGTAGTGAGACTGTGACGTCATGGACATGATGGCAGACTACGTATGCGGACTATTATTAAACTCCAATATGTTTCTTACGTGATTTAATGTGATCTGTTCCCATTTATGTGTTGTTTGTGCTTGAAAAGGCATTTAAAAGGGTGTACATTACGACAGGCGTAGCCAGGAAATTTCGAAGGGGGAGGGGTAAACTGATATTCACATACACGTATTACTTCTATGGTTTCGACCAATGTCCAAATTAGATTTTGTGTTGACAGCGTATCAAAACCAAACGCTGGAGTTGTTACAACTGGCCTGATCTTTGTGGAAGATGAATCAACGGGCTTAACGGAGGGTTAGCATACATGGCATAGGCAAACGCCTGGTAGGTGTAGAGTCCACTTGATGCGTCACAACCTTGAAGCGTTACATTGACAAAGGGTCGACTAAATTAACACTTTGTGTTCACCTCCATCCCAGTTTCGTCGTTCTACGCAAGTCAACACTCTGTCAATTTCATCAGGACGGGCTTCATAAGAAGACATAACGTGCCTCTCAATGGGCGTACCATCTGCAACTTTCACGTCTCCTCTAAACCATATAGAGTTGCCGCTGGGAGGGGGGGGGGGGGGGGGGCTGTGCTCGGATTCATAGTAAAGCTCGATGTTGTCCCCTACCCAGGCGCGCCGGAAGCAGTTTTGGATTGGGGGGTGGGGGGGGGGGGCAAAACCCTGAGGGGGCTCACAATTTTTGTGTTTAGGGGCTCATGCCCAACCGCACGCACAGGGTTGCCAACTTTGAGTCAGAGGTGAGAGTGAGACATTGCGAGGATAAAGTGACCAAGCCCGAGTGAGTGAAGTGACTGAGCGGTGTCCCTACTCACACGGTAGGGAGCTTTTGCATTTTGGGACTTGAAATTATGCAATCTGGTGCATAAAACATGATACAACAACTTAACATACATCCATAAATGAGTCCCGAGGGCGAAGCGACCGAGGGCTGGGGCAGAGCCAGAGGGGGAGGGTTTGGGAGAGGGAATCCCCCTCCCAGGGAAAAATGTTGCATTTATATACTTGAAATGGTGCAATCTGGTACATAAAAACATAAACCATATGACACATTTGTATGATCCAACATCATAGCTTACAGCCCAAATGATGAGTCCCGAGGGAGCGAAGCGACCGAGGGCTAGGGCAGAGCCAGAGAGGGAGGGTTTGGGAGGGGGTATCCCCCTCCCAGGGGAAAATTTTGCATTTATTTACTTGAAATGGTGCAATCTGGTGCATACACACATAAACCAAATGCCACATTTGTATGATCCAACATCATAGCTTACAGCCCAAAATGAGTCCCGAGGGAGCGAAGCAACCGAGGGCTGCGGCAGAGCCAGATGGGGGGGGGGGGGGGGGATTGGGAGGGGGTATCCCCCTCCCACGGGAAAGATTTTGAATGGTGCAATCTGCTGCATACAAACATAAACCATACGCCACATTATATACAATCCAACAACATAGCTTACAGCCAAAAATGAGGCCCGAGGGAGCGAAGCGACCGAGGGTACTTGGGGCAGAGCCAGCAGGGGGGAGGGTTTTGGAGGGGGTATCCCCCTCCCATGGGGAAGATTTTGCATTTATATTCTTTAAATTGTGCAATTTGGTGCACGTCACACAAGCAGCCAGAGCAATAACAGTCTACACAGGAACTATACGTGGACCAGTACAGAAAACCCACCCCAGATGTACCATACGCAAGTTACACAACAAACTGAGATAATTTGGTTGCGCGCGAAAACTTTAAATGGATGAAAAACTTAGTTTTTAAACTTTAGAATTGGCTGATTCATATAATTTTTTTTTCTTCTTTTTTTTTTATGGGGGGGGGGGGGGGCTTTTTTTTTTGGGGGGGGGGGGCAAAACTGCGCTTTGCCCCCCCCCCCACTTTTTGGATTAGGGGGGGGGGCGGCCGCCCCCCTGCCCCCCACTTCCGGCGCCTATGTCCCTACCTTCTCCGGGATGGCAGTGCACACGGGGTAATGCTCAGCTGGAGGATACCGCACCCTCAACAATATTTGGTTCGATTCTACTACTTTCAATCTGGTCGAATTAAATATGGCACAGAAATATTGTCCTTGGTCGGCCTTCATGGCGTGTCTTATCTTCAGTTTTTGATTCAAGCTATTGCCGTCAGTATAATGCCTTCCACTTGGTATTTTGCATCCGGATTGTGCAGAAGAATCTGCTGACCAGATAGTCGAGTCCACTCAGCGATGACTTCCAATTGAATGGGAGAATTAAGCTTTACGCGACCTCCGAGTTGGAAGAAATTGTCCGGAATCGTCAACGAGTTCTTTAGCATACAAATCCAGCTTTGTTGTCTTGGCTCACTACACTGTAGAGTTAACGTCAACATCGAGATCGACTCCTGCGGCTCAAATACGATGGCCATTCATCATGATTAGTATGACACTACATTTATCTTCTGAATCTGCAAGAAACCAATCTTCAATTAATCATTGTTCATTCGCTTTTCGATTTAGAAAAATTGCTCGAGCTGTCTCGCAATCGCACTGTAGCTATTCCAGAAACGAAATTAGAAGCAATTACATGGCCTTTATATATCTCTCGTAAATTTACAAGCATGTCAGTTACTTTTAGTTGTGTCGCTCTCGATTGTCATGGAAGGCGCGGGCTAACGAACGTGGTGTCGCCCGGTCTGGGGACAGCAGTCCCCCGAGAGTTTTGAAACCACTAATCTTTCGGAGAATATGATTATAATTTTTTGCGCAACATCATCTGATTTGTGAACAAACTAATGTAATTTCACGGTGGAAATCTTAATTGTTAGCACACAAAAATAAATAAATAATAGATGTTTTGCTCATCAACAACGACAGCAAAAACAAAATAAAACAAAAAGCATCAAAATACCAATGCATATAACAGAAGCAGCAACAAGAATACTCCTTGCCTATTATGGGAACCTGTTTCAGAACATCGAAGAGAACACTGGGTATAACAAGAGAAAAAAAGTATTATGGCCGGGGGCTACTTTTCAGCAGACATTTCAGTATGAAAATAGCGCTCTGGAATCAAGTTTGCATCATTATGCAAATTCAAGTAGGGTCTTCAAAGAATTTAAGGGACTCTTTTAGTTAGGCTCTTCAGGAGCTAAAATCGTCCCGAGCTCCCGTGCATTGTTTACAAGTACATGGAGTAGGAAGCCATGATAATGAAAAAAACATTTAAAAGTTGGTTATTTCTGTCAGTGACGTAGCGTGATTATGTTTTGGGGACAGGGGAATTATTGTTCTCTTTCAATGTTATTTCTTTATCTTGAAAAAATAATATATACATTGGAATTCACTGGGCTATTTTATTAAAGTTTACAGTTATGGAGATTTGCAAATCGATACGTAATGGGAAACGTGGTATTATAGTACTGAATCTAAAACCCACGTTCTCACTTTTGAAAGCCTATGCACCATTATTGTTATAAAATGGTTTTTAGTAACATCGTCCAAATGCACCAAATCGAGTTATATAGCTGTCCTCACCACATACCTCATTGTGCTTGTTATGTGTTATTACAATGGAAGGACGGAACCGGTGTAAGTTTTCAGAATTCCTATTACGGTATAGAGATATTTATGATTGAAGTGTTCGGATTTTAAATTATCCATGGGAGAGTGAAAACCGTGCACAAAGGTAGTGAAATGATTCGGCAAATATCACTTTGCATTTGTGCTCATTCCTCGGTCATAATTTATGACATCCATTTGCCATGTTATTTTCACACATCTCCCAGTGGAAATATAAGATCACATAATACACATTTCACCAACCCTTCGTCAGTGTATGAACATTTCAACAAAGTTACTAGATCCCTTTAATACTACAATCAACATCATCACCGCCTTCCTCTTCTTCCACCATCACCACCACCACCACAACCACCACCACCACCACCGCCACCACCACCACCACCACCACCAACAACAACAACAACACCAACAACACCACCACCACCATCACCACTTCCACATCACCATCATCACCGCATCACCACATCATGATCATTACAATCACCATCACCTCTACCACCACCACCATCATATATGCAACATCGCAATCACCAGCACCATTGACTCTACGACTATCAACTCCAACGCCACCACCACCATCATATATGCAACATCGCAATCACCAGCACCATTGACTCTACGACTATCAACTCCAACGCCACCACCACCACAACAACCAAAACTGCAACAATCACAAAACTGTATCAACTCTTCGTCAGTTTTGTGCACATGCCAACTATTTAGTTTCTAGATCCCTTTAACGTTTCAAAGATAGTTAGCTAAATTTCCATATTTCATGATTAAGAGGAAGTGTTAATTTTGACCTGGAATAGCTAGACTTTTTTGTAGTTTCACTTTAGGAAGTATTTTGCATTCATGTGTGGCTATAAGTTCTCAAACTGAACAAAAACTCGCCGATGAGGGCGCAAATATCCAATTAGCGCAACTTAATATTGGATTTAATTTCTTTGGCCAAAAATTGCAAGATCTCAAACTAGCAGGCTGGTAGTTGGCAGTGTGCATACAATATTTGTTTGTGTCTGTTTTGTTTTCTCTTTGTTTGGGCAAACATGTTTGTTCCTTTGTATTCATGGAGTTGTCCTTAACTCTGAAGTACATGCGGAAAGCCTACCTCAGTCTGTATACCACTTCGCAATGTACTGTACAATTATTTGACTGATGATTTTATTTGGCTATACATTATGCTAACTTGTCTAAACATTTTAACAATAAAGTACGTAATGTCCTATCCATTTCCATGTGCTTTCCAAGAGAAAAAAAACAAAAAAACAAAGGGAAATTGACAAATATCAGTACAAAATATCTTCACAGGTTCCTCCATTGAGACAGGGGGATGAAAAGTGGGAATGGTTCATGACTAATTACGTACGAAATATATTGGAGCTATATATAATATATAGTCCGCATACACCATCATGGCCCTGACGCCATAGTCAATTTGAGTCACACTACTAGTACAGTGAGCGCCAATTCAATTAAGCACTATCAAAGACAGAACAAAAGTAATTTTCAGGACTATCTAGTTCCGTTTCTCAAAAAAAATTGTGGTTACTTTGCAAGTTTGCTATTATTGATAAATATGAGAAAAAACAATGTAATATATTACTACACATTTTCTTGTCGTTGTGGTTTTTATTTATTTTTGTTGGTTTGCTGCTTGTTGCTGTTTGCGCTGTTGTTATAATGAACTCTAGTGTCGAGTATTTATCAACATGATCAACATTAATGTAGTTTTATAAATGTAACAATTTTAGGGGAATACCCAATTTTACAAGCCATGGCTTTTTAGGTGTATTCCCTCATCACTTTTATATTTGTATATACATTGTATTGTTTTAATTTTTGAATAAATGAATAAATTAAATGAAGGTTCTTTGTAATAAATTTCACTTCCGATCGAGATTTAAAAAAACGTAATTAGCTTGAATAATTATCAACTTTCCTTCCGCGAACAGACAAACACTTTTTGCTAAAATGTAAGATTTTGTTCGAAAATTACCATTATTTGCCTTTAAAAAATATGTCCAAACCTTTTCTCCAACCATACGTGGTTTCAAAACTCTCGGTATGGGACTACAGCCCTGCAGCCATGTACGCCCCGCCCCATACGCCCACGCGACTTTACCATGACAACAACGTCAACGAGGGCAGCGAAACCAAACACTACTTGACAAGCTTGCGATGAACGGAAATGAGAGTATATAAAAGCTAGTATTTCGAAATCTTCTCCCAGACGAGAACTAGCCTCAGTGTGATTGTGAGACAGCTCCAGTGTTAACATGTATTAACTCGAGAAGCGAGACAGCTCGACTAAGATGGATTTCTTGCAGAAAATAATATGCAGTGGCATACTAATAATGATGAACAACTATTGTATTAGGGCTGCAGGAGTTTCTCTGAGTTTAGAAGTTGACTCATCAAGTGTAGTGAGCGAAGGCACCGAGGCCGGATTTGAATGCTACTCGTCGACGATACCAGACAATTTCTTTCAACTCGGAGGTCGAGTGGAATTTTGCAGATATCCTTACTTTTCCTCCCATTCGATGGAAGTCATCGCTAAATGGTCTCGGGAAACGGGTCAGCAAATTCTTCTAGACAATCCGGATGAACAATACCAAGTTGAAGGCATTCCCGACGGTTATCGTTTGAATCAAAATCTGAAGATAAGACACGCCATAAAGGCCGACCAAGGGTATTATTACTGTGCCATATTTAATTCGTCTGGATTGAAAGTTGCTGAGTCGAATCAAATATCGTTGAAGGTGAAGTATCCGCCCGCCGATCATTACCCCTGGTGCAAAGCCATCCCGGAGAAGGTAGGGGACAACATCGAGCTGTATTGTGAATCCGAGGAGACCACCCCAGCGGCAACCCTTCATTGGTTTAGAGGAGACGTCAAGGTTGCTGATGGTATGCCCATTGAGAAGCACGTTATGTCTTCCTATGAAGCCCGTCCTGGTGAACTTGACAGCCAGTTTGAGTGTCGACTTGCGTACGACGACGGGACGGAGGTGAACAAAAAGTGTCGATTCAGTCGACCCTTTGTCAATGTAACGCTTCAAGGTTTTGATCAATCAAAAGAACTCTTCACCTACCAGGCGTTTGCCTATGCTAACCCTCCCTTTGTTACTGGTCTTAACTGTGCAGTTGAACCATCATCTGCTGATACTCAGCTCACCTTCGTAGAGCAGGTTCCTGGGTATGGCACGTTTACCACCAAAGTGCTTCCTCATGGTTTTCACATTGTTTGCCGAGCTGGAAACGTTTTTGGGGAAACAAAAGTGACTGTTAACACTACGGCTGTCCCAGTTACTACCCTTACAGGAACTATGAACCATCCGTGTGTCCCTCAGCCCGCGGAGTCCAGCCAAACTCAAATTCAGGACAAGAACATGCTACCGTTCATTGTTGGTGTGTCCCTCCTGGGCTTGGCATTGCTGGTACTAGTTGCGATTCTCACATCCGTGATGTGGAAGAAGAGCAAACCAGAGAGCCGATCTCCTATCACCGAAGCTCACGGTACGCTGATCCCACAGGTGTCGTACCTCTCGGATTCGACTACCGAAGGAGAAGGTCTTGGGCAAGCAGGCAACAGCGCAACCATCCAACGAGCCCTCCCAGCACAACCCGTCGACTTAACTTCCACAACTACTCTCAGGTCGGTTGTGACAACTCCGGCTTTGGGTTTTGATACGCTGACAAGGCAGAAACTGGAATCAGTGTCCAGCAATGCCACGACAACCACCAACATGGACATGCCGTACCAGGACATGGTAGGGGACACCGGTATCATGAAATCGCGCCATGGAAGCTTCGCAAACGACGCACGACCGGAGATACATGCTATTCTTTGTCGATCGAAGTCCATTCCTGCGTCCATGGTTCCCGGACCCAACGGCGGCTTCCTCCCGCCCAGACTGGCAGCCACCAACGGACGTCGAATCCAGCGATCGGTGAGCGAGAGTCACGACAGTGATAGCGATGCGTGTTACGAAGACCCCGATGCTGTCCGAGAACGTCGTCGACTGAGGAGAGCCGTCAGTAACGACTACCAGCATGCCACGAGCCCTATGATCACGCAGAAAGAATTTCTGATATCACATATGCAGTACGCCAATTCTCCCATGCAGGGAGACGACTCCGTGTTTCCAGTGCTCGCCGTCTAAACTTCTCGTTAAAACAATCCATCGTGGTTAACGGCTGAAATTAAGGACTTTTTTTGTTTACAGACACGTTCAATATAATAATTTATAATTATGTATACGTCTTGGACCGCCTCCTATTGGAGAGAGGCAACCGAGGTTCGAACCCAGGCCGATAAGTGCAAAGAGTGGAGCTCTGACCACTAGACCAGAACATATCCTCTACGCTACATGACTTTTAGTTATATGTACCCGTGAACGTTCATTGAATATACTAATATTGTCTTCAATATAAAGACACTCGCAGATGAGTGATGACGGTACATTTCTGTTGACCACCTGTTGTGTGATATTGTGTGATAATTGTGTGATAAATTGTGTGATATTTGTAGAAAAATTATGAAGTTTATGAAATAAGGAGTTGTACATTTTTGGTTTGCTTTAGTTTGTATATTTTGGATACATAAAACATTATCGAAACAACATTGTTGATCAGTATGGAGTTCCATGTCACTGCTGTATATATATATACACCAAGAGCAAGGTTCAAGTCGATGCCTAAATCATCATTTGTAGAATTAAGTAATTAACATAAAGTGTTAACATTAATGTGATTCATTAATTTTCTCGTGTACATAGTGTATCTCATCTATTTTCTTTCTTGTATAATTCTATGGGAACTATTAGGAATGATAAAAAGACGAGATTGTATAAAATTCGGAAATTGAATGGAAAATGATTTTGTAGATATTAAAACAAGTGAAGTTTCGCCTCTCTCTTATACAGTGGGCTCCAAAACTGAGTATATAGAGACAGTGAAAACTGAAAAATGTTGACGAAAATGTTGACGTATAATAACTACGGTATACATATGTTGTTTATTACACATTTGTTTAATGTGTAAGTTAAAAACATGTTGTAGTTTGTTTGTTTGTGTGTTGTTGTTGTTGTTGTTGTTGTTTTTTGTTGGGGGGGGGGGGGGGGAGGGGGGGGGGAAGCGAATCGACAGAGCCATGGGGAGGATGTGGATAACCGTGTGGTACAGGTTTTATGTTCTTTAATTGATATTGTAACGTATGAAATATTCCATTTTATCACATTTTAATTTTATAAGGGGGGGGGGGGGGGGCTGCAGTACCCAATACCCCCGTCAGTACTACATGACATTTATGTATGGTTGGATACAATGTATACCATTTGCAACATGGCAATTATTCGTATGAAAGGATAGAGTACACTAATATTTTTATTCAAATTAACAGTAATGATGGCTTATCACAAGCATGTATACTATGAGTAAAACACAGTTATTTTTTTAATGTACATAATTTGTGAAACAATATTCACCTTTGTTCTGCCAATGGTATTGTTTAAGAATCAAAGTTGTTAATGTATGTCAGGCTAATATCATTTTAAAGAGAAAAGTTTACCCCGCAAAAGAGTTTATCAAAATGCTGTTTCTGGGCAATATAGCAAACACACTTGTACGTCAATAAGTAATTATTATCATGATTATACAGTAATGTTATTATGCAATATTGAAATGCACAGATTATTATCGAGAAAGATTTTTATTATGAAAAGTATTATTATTAAGAAGATAAAATAAGATTCACACAAGGACCGGCTAGAGGAGGGGAGATCGCTTGTATAAATAAAAATACATAGAAAATCAAATGTTTTTTTTTTGCATCACTAGATGTCAGAAGTGATACCACGACGAATAAATCAGCAGATAGCGGAAGTTACTGAAAAAAAAAAATTGTAAAGAAGTTATTTGTACAAGTGAGTACATCAAGATTGGTGTTCCACGTATATAGAACAGAGTCAGTGTGTGAATGCATGTGAAACTATAAACATAACACCATATTGACCAGTGGCGTAATGAGCAAGAACTGTTTTTTTTTTTTAGGGGGGGGGGGGGGGCAAAAAATCATCCGCATCACCACCAGGTATAGCGTAATAGCAGTGTTGCCAACTTTGAACAAGCGATGAGTCTGGGACGAGGGAGCGGAGCAATCAAGTCCGAAGGAGCGAAGCGACTGAGCAGGGGGTGGGTGTGGGAGGGCGGTGTCCCCCTCCCACGGTAGAGAGCTTTTGCTTTTTTTGTACTTGAAATTATGCAATCTGGTGCATATTTAGGAAGCAAATTTGACTTGATATGAAGTAGAATCTGAGTTAACATATCTCAATAAATCAAATTAGAAATAAGCCATGAGTTAATTATATTTGGGGGGAGGCAAGATCCCCCCCCCCCCCCCCCATTTAAGCCCCCCCCCCCCCTCCACACCTGTACGCCAGTCATATTGACATTGACTGTGATTTTTTCTTTTCTTTTTGCAAACCATTCTGTTCCGTTTCATGGGTGGATTTCAGAGGCGTCGATTCGTTTTTGCGATGGGGGGAGGGGGTGGGGGGGGGGGGGGGGGGGACATTTTCCAGAGTCATCGGTGAGAGAGCTAAAAGCCCCACATTGGCATGATCAGAATTTGCTGGGGGCGGAAGTTTTTGGTTTTTAGCCGTTTATAATTGTCAAGATGTATTACAGGAATAAAAAGTCTATACATTTTATTACAAAATATTGAATTCTGCGCACGTTCAAAGCACGGTTCGAAGCCCTGAATGGGTTTGAGTCAAGGGGCACCCAGGGAGCTGCATCGATGGTGGGGAGCACAGGCCAACTTTGACAGGGGTGGGGGCAGTCGCCTTCCCATGAAAATATTGGGGGGGGGGGGGGGGGGCAAACATATCGTTTTGCCCCCCCCCCCCCATGATTTCGAAAATGAAGAAAACAAATCGAGGGATATAAAGCCAAAGTAGGGACAAAAATACAATTTACTATAATCAAAATTCAAAATAACTGATGAATTACTTTGAAAAAGACTGCAAATATCGTTTTACCGCTTGCTTGCGGGCAAATATTTTCTCATCAAGAATTTTTTTTAAATTCCTGTTGCAAGCTTCATTTGGATTGCGGGAACTCACATTTCGAAATGTATTGGGCAATACAATTTCTCAAACGCACATACAGGAAACTGAGTTATAGTTAAGCCCTTTTTTATAAATAGAACACCGACACAGAAAATAAAATAATCTAAAATAATATATCTTTCAAATCTGTCCACAAGCGATGAACGCAGATTAAATTGGAATATCATTAAACAATAGAAGTCGGATAGGTGGAGCTGTAGTAGTCATGTATATTAAGGGGAGGGCCAACATCTAAAAAGTGGCTTCCTTAAGGACTTAGGTTGCCAGATCTCCACAACAAGTTTAAACCAATTTTATTTGCAAGTATTTTTAGTGAGACAAATTAATTCGGAGGTCTACCTCAAAAATTTTGTTGCGAACACCTTCAAATCCAAGATGGCGTCCAAAAAAGTAGTCGTTTTGACTTGCTATAGATTATTGGCAATATTTCACAAACAACACCTGGAATAGGCATGATTTTGCAGTCATATTAAAGACAATCAAATTTCCTATAATCTGATATCAAACACAATGGGTTTCAGAATATGTAACACGGTCATTTTTAGCCCCAAACTCAAATTTTAGGCATTTTTTCCCAAAAATATGAAATTATTGATTTACATAATTCGGCATATATCAATAATTGCATTAGCAGTTGAATTAATACTTTTCGAAAAACTGTCCAATTATATTAACAATATTCTCTAAAAATTTCAAGTGTATATTGTATCTGAACAAAAAGTTATACTTCTTGGAACTCAGCATTTGATATCGACAAATACAGCCAATTTGTACGATTTCGAACACTATACAGGGTGCCCCAATACATGTAATTCTTGTTTACGGACTTTATTCAAGAATTTCTCCTAAATAATGACATATTGTTGATACCATTTTTTAGCAAAACCTTCATTTTTCTTCTTTTATGTCATAAATATGCCGCCATCGGTTTGCAATAGTACACGAAAATAGTGTATCGGTAATTTCACTGCAATAATAAATCCATCATGCAAAGTGCATAGTGCAATATTCGAATGGGAGGCGCTCGTCATTTACAGTTGGATCGACCATATCTTGATAATTATGTTTTTAACATGATTATTATTCGGAACACCACAGTTAGCTAGACTTTTTCAGGGTTCGGAAAACACTTTGAATAGGCTATTAGGTTTATCTTAGGGTAACTTTTTGTACCACCATGTACATTTGTAACCGTAGTAACAACAACAATAGAAATATAATAAATCATATATTTGGCTACTACAAGCCGCATTATGCACACTAATTTCCGCGTGAACATGGAGGAAAACAAATCACTTGTAAAATAACACCCTATAGCTGCTATTTTTAAGTTTTTAAAGTAAATATTTGTTGATTTGGTATCTTTGTCCATAAACGGCTGTTGTTACCATGGTTACACGAGTACAGTGTAGTGCAAAAAAATAAACATTCAGCTTGCTGAGGCTTTTCGGTGTTGTGCATATTAGTTTAGCAATTGAGATTGTTTTGTTTTAATACTGAGTCAGACAAATTGTATAGACCTTTATGGTCTCCAGGTACATGTAATAAGATATGAGGGGCATGATGGTGTTCGCGATCAAGATGGTGTTCGAAGCTAGATACGCTCTGCACATATTACAGTATGTCCCGAATATTGTGTACTTCAGTCCTTCAGTAAGACACTTATTAAAGATAATGAGCATGATCTTGAAACTGTTTTAAACACATCATGGACACCCAGTATGATTCGAATTCGCAATATGCATGGCATGCGCGTCAGTATGCAGCTGACTGGAATGCTTCATGTATAGTGGAATTAAGTTCATTTTTAGCGTTTGATTTATGATAAATGCAGTTAAACAAATACAGGACAGACACAACATCTACGCGGACTATACATAATGATGGTGAAATATTCATAATATTACAAGAAATTGTGTTTCTTTTTGTATTTGTTCATAACTGGAACTGAAGGTGTCCCGAGATTGACGCAATAATTTGGTATACAAATCCTCTTATTAAGATTACACATTTTTGAGACACCCTGTATAGCATGAGAAATCATGCAAAACTACCCATTTTGTGGATAGCTAATGCTGACTTCAAAGTACTATAACTTGTTGTTCAGATACGGTATACACTTGAAATTTTCAGGGTGTATTGTCGATATCATTGGACAGTTTTTTGAAAAGTATTAGATTGACTGCTAATACAATTATCGATTTATATGTAATTATGTAAATCAATAATTTCATATTTTGGGGGAAAAAATCATAAAATTTGAGTTTGGGGCTAAAAATGACCGTGATACATATCCTGAGCCTCACGATGTTTGGTATCAGGTTATAGGAAATCTAATTGTCTTTAATATGATTGCAGAATAATCTTGATATGAGGTGTCGTTTGGGAAATCTCGCCAATTATCTATAGCAATACAAAACGGCTGCCTTTTTGGACGCCATCTTGGATTTGGAGGTGTTCGCAACAAAGATTTTGAGGTAGACCTCTGAATTATGTTGCCTTATTAAAAATACTTGCAATTAGAATCGGTTTAAACTTGTTGTGGAGATCTGGCAACCTAAAGTCACTTTTTTCGACATTGGCCCTCCCCTTATATATTCTCGTCGTGAAAAGTCATGTCGTTTGTCTAATTTATGTGTCATTTGGTTGACAACAAAGAGTAAGAAATTATCTTTGACCACCTTGCTGTGCCTTTTAAAAATACGCTACGGGTAGATTCAATATCTTTTGACTCATTCAGAGCTTTGAGCCATCAAGACACTTTCAGTGTGCGCAGAAGTGTTTTGTAATGAAAAAGATAGACGTTGTATGACTAAATATACATCTTGATAGTTCTAAATGGCTAAAACCCAAATGGGAATGCCAATGTGAGGATTTCGGCTCTCTCACTGGTGACTCCTGGAAATTTTGCCCTCCCCTTCCCTAATTGCAAAAACGGATCGACGCCTCTGTAGCCAGGGCTACAGCCCCAGACACCGCATCGTACGCCTACGCCTACCATGACAACAACATGACAACGAGGGCAGCGAAACTAACAACTACTTGACAAGCTTGCGACGAGCGGTTGGGAGAGTATATAAAGGCTGTTATGTCAAATTATTCTTCCAGAAGAGAACCTCAGTGTGATTGCGAGACAGCTCCAGCGTTAACATTTACTAACTCGAGAAGCGAGACAGCTCGACGAAGATGGATTTCTTGCAGAAAATAATATGTAGTGGCATACTAATAATGATGAACAACTATTGTATTAGGGCTGCAGGAGTTTCTCTGAGTTTCGACGTTGACTCATCAAGTGTAGTGAGCAAGGGCACCGAGGCCGGATTTGAATGCTACTCGTCGAATATTCCAAACGATTTCTTTGAACTCGGAGGTAGTGTGGAATTTTGCAGATATCCTTACTTTTCTTCCAATTCGATGGAAGTCATCGCTAAGTGGTCTCAGGAATATGGTCAGCGGATTCTTCTGGACAATCCGGATGAACAATACCAAGTTGAAGGCATTCCCGGCGGTATTCGCTTGCGTCAAACACTGACGATAAGACGTGCTATGAAGGCCGACCAAGGACATTATTACTGTGCCATATGTAATTCGACCGGATTGAAAGTAGCGGAATCAAAGCAGTTATTGTTGAAGGTGAAGTATCCTCCCGCGGATCATTACCCCGTCTGCACAGCCATCCCGGAGATGGTAGGGGACAACATCGAACTGTATTGTGAATCCGAGCAGACGACCCCAGCGGCAACCCTACACTGGTTTAGAGGAGACACCAAGGTTGCATATGGTACACCCATTGATAATCACGTTACGTCTTCCTATGAAGCCCTTCCTGATGAACTTGACAGCCAGTTTGAGTGTCGAGGTGAACAAAAAGTGTCGATTCAGTCGACCCTTTGTCACTGTAACGCTTGAAGGTTTTGATCATTCAAAAGAACTCTTCACCTACCAGGCATTTGCATATGCTAACCCTCCGTTTGTTACTGGTCTCAATTGTGCAGTTGAACCATCATCTGCTGACACTCAGCTAACTTTTGTAGAAGAGTTTCCTGGGTATGGCACGTTTACCACCAAATTGCTTCCACATGGTGTTCACATTGTTCACAACGTTTTCGGACAGACAGACATGATTGTGAACACTTCAACTTTCCCATTTACTACCTTTACAAATATTCAGAACCTACCCTGTGTCCCTCAACCCACGGAGTACAGTCAATTACATTCCACCAAGGACATGCTATCATTCAATATTGGTGACTTCATCAAGTTGGGCATAAGAGTACTAGTAGTGGCTGCAATTCTTACATCCATAATTTTCGTGATGTGGAAGAAGGGCAAACTACACAGACATTCTCCTATCACCGATGCCCAGGGTATTCCGATCCCACAGGTGTCGTACCGCTCGGATTCGACTACCGGTGCAAATTATGTGGGGCAAGCGGGTAACAACGTACCTTTCCAAAGAGCCATCCCGACAGTGCCCGTCGCATCATCTTCCACAACGATCAGCCCGGTTGTAACATCTTCGTCTTTGGGTTTTGACACGGTGACAATACAAAATCAGGGATCAGTGTCCAGAAATGCTACGCCAACCACCAGCATCGACCTGCCGTACCAGGTCATGGTAGGGGACACTGGCATCGTGAAATCGCGCCATAGAAACTTCACTAAGGCTGCACGACCCAAAACACACGCTCTGCCCTGTAGCTCGAAGTCCATTCCTGCGTCCACGGTTTCCGAACCCAACATCACCTTCCTTCCAACAAACCTGCCACCCGTTTACGATCGTCGAATCCAGCGATCGGTGGGCAAGAGTCTCGACAATGACAGCGATGCGAGTTACGAAGGCCCTGATGCTGACCAAGAACAAAACAACTTTGATCTAGAGACCTTGTGAGGGGGCGAAGCGAACGACCGACCGGAGGGAAGGTGTGGAAGGGGATTGTCCCACTCCAACAGTAGGGAGATTTTGCATTCGTTTAGTTGAAATTGTACAAGATACAATATGGTGCATACTTAAAGGAATCGAGTAAATTTATGGCATGCATGAGCAAAAAGTGATAAATGATTGGTATTATGACGTAGTTTTGTGATCTGATATACCCTCTGAGTATTGTGTGGAGATTTCACGTAAAATGAGAGATAATCAACAGCAGTTTTTAAATAGTTACTATTTAAAAACCTCTTTTGGAAATTTTTGAAAAGAGGAAGCATTAAAACAAAGCAATTAAAACATTCGAACAACGAGCAATACGCGCGTTATTGTTAGTGTGCATTCAGCCGTGTGCCGATAGAATGGGCATGGTTGCTCGACGCTATGACGAGCACAAAGTGCGATTTATAAGGCACTGAATTGGTAAAAATTTACTAAAATGAGAACCTGACATGGTGTTATTCAGAGCGCCATAAAAAAATACAAAACCCAAAATACTGATCTTGGTATCGTTTTTCATTGGAAAAGACACCCTATCCGATAAACATAATACATGTACCCTCCCGTGCCAAAAGTATTGCAACATAGACACATGCATTACACAGGAGGCAATGTATGACATGAAACTAAGTGCTGTTTTGATTAATTTGTAGTAAATGATTTAAGTTCTTATTATCAGGCACATTTCAGTAACATGTCAAGAGTCATTTATCATGTAAAGTTCATGCAGTTCTAGTATTTTGTTGGGTACCCGCGCATTCTGATAATGGCGCGCATCCTCCTTGGTAGAGTCCCGTATAGACCATGCAGCCTTTCTTGGGTGATGCTGTCCCAGACCCTGAAGATAGAGCCGACCAAACCCTCCCTGGTGGTTGCTCCGTCCGTGGTGAGGGCTCTCTTGATGACATCTCACAGATTCTCTATCGGGTTAGCATCTGGTGATTGTTCTGGCCACTGCACCCTGTTGACGCCATTTTCATCATACCATTGGTCCATCTGGGCAGCCCTGTCCGCCGGTGCGTTGTCATCCTATAAAATGAACGGGTGTTGCGCGTCGCAAAAGATGTTACCAATTGATGGAAACCCGTGAGAGTCCAGAATCTCCCGATATTTTTGCGTTATCCATGTTCCCGTACACGACAACAAGATCGCCGACTCCATAGATGCCGACACACCCCCAAACCATGACTGAAACTGCATTCCTGTAGAGTGTAGATCAGGTTCCTTGGGTTGTATGAGGTGCCGGGTTCACGCCAGACTCTTACTCTTCCGTCGTTTGAAGAAATGCAAAACCTACTCTCGTCGGAAAAGACCGGAAGTAACTCCAATCCTACACCGTCCAATCCCTCACTCTGGAGGACCACCTGATGCGTCTCTGGCGATTGACACGAGATATGAGAACCTTCCTCCTGGAAATGCGGGCATGAAGATTGTGGAAGTATAGACGTCTTTGTGTCGTCCTCTTTGAGATTCGCCGATCAACTCTGTAGCTCCAGTGAGCTGCCAAAGTTTTTGCAGATTCGAATCGGGCCGTACGAGCCTGACGCAGAAGGTATCAATCTTCCAGACGTGTGGTCTTTCTACCTCTGGCAGATCTTGGTCGCTAGTCAACGTTGTCCGTTTCCCTATGCCTTTTACACACTCTGTACACCGTTTGACGGCATACCTGAAAGTGTTCAGCAATCTGAGCCACCGAAACCCCCTCCTACTCAGGGCGACGATTTGTCGGCGTTGCACGTTAGATCACCCGGATGTCTTAACCATGGTTTGTGCATGAGGGACTCAGTGGCCTTGAATGAGAAAGTGAACAATGTGCACCTTCCATTTATACCGAAATGTCGGCCACTGTTCAATTATTTAGAACAAAACACCACTACAACATAGATAAGTAATTTACCAAAAATGTAACGATTTCACCATGTTGCAATACTTATGGCCAGGGAGGGTAGTTGTGATACTTTATTTTGGGAAGTGCCCCGTTCCATTTTTTGGTTGCCACCCTGTATAGTTGAGTTTTGGTAAGAGAGTACAATTTTGGTAAAACTGAATTTTAGTAACCCAAACCTGCACCATTTCATTACAAACTGATAGTTATAATTCCACCATAATAAAACATTACAAATGACTAAGTGAAAAGCATTTTATCATTAAAAAGGAGCCATTAGAACTCAAGAGGGCGCTCTCTTAAAACTCATTGTTTTCAACCATTTAAAATAAAATATTGTGCATGTGATGCTTTGTTGAAATAATGATTAGATAGAGAGATAATCAACAACTATTTAAAAACCTTTTTCGAACATTTTTAAATGAGGAAGCATTTTTAAAAATTGTTAACGGCTGGTTCAAAATTATTGAATACTTGTGGGGCCCCACAATTATTACAAATGGTTATATCTATGGATATTTCAGCCATTTCTGAACCGATTTTGATCAAAATAATAAAGTTTATTCTGTCATTAAAATTGTATGTTCTTCCAAATTTGACACTCAGTTTTTCATTATCTCACAAAAAATTATTTTGTGTAGCGCCCACTATACCAAAACTCAACTGTGCTCTTAATTTAAAGGGATGCCTAGTGTCTAACTCCACGAAAATTACTTGGAGCTTCCTCGTTTCTCTTCTACCGTGGTGTTTAGCTTATGGTAAGAGAATAATAGAATAGGTTTAGATTATTTCAAATGCCCCTTTAGTATGACGATATCTATCATTCAGCTCAAAAGCGTTAATGAACGGTCATAAACCTCATAAACGTCCGTTGTAAAAGCTGACGCATATTTTCGCTTTTTTAACCAGGAAAGCAGTGTTCTTTTTCAATGAAACTTTAACACATCATTCGGACATATCTTACAATGATTTTGGTACAGGATTGAAGTCTCAAATGTCATTTTGGGCAATATCTGACACTTTACAGGTGCACCTTTAAGGAGGCCTATGGCACACAATCTCTGCTTTTTACATAGGCCTCCTCTGCACATTTGTTTTATGCATTATATCTATGACTTTAAAAATTATACAGATATTTAATTTTGATTAATTTTGTATTTTGTTTACATTGGTTCATTGTATAATACAATATTTGATTTTGTCAATTTGTTCATACCTTTGTACTTTGTATATAATTATGTTTAAAAAATGAGGAAATAAAATAATATCAAAATATATCAAAGTAATTATATTTTTGTTTCGGTGAGATCACCTATAAATATCACCACACTCCTTATGATGAAGGTACAATCCTGTGAATTGAAACGTACCATGGTCGTTTTGACGTTGAATATTATCTTGTTACTATGACGTAGATAGTTATCTCGTTTTTATGATAAAATTTATTGCATTATAAAACTATAATGTAAATATAAGAAGTTTTTAGAAAATTGTAATCGCAACTCTAACATAGTACATTATCATGTTGGTGTGTTTTACACTGATATTAGTTATACTAATGATAATAATATAGTTATAATTATGCCTTATTATAATAATGATCATGATTGTAGTAATGATAATAAATTATAAGTATAATAATAATTTTTAGAAAACGGTAATCATAACCATATGTATGCTTAATACAAAATGAAAGGCGTTTAGATTGCTAAACGTCTATACAACAAAACTCTATAAGATTTCCAAACGTTTAAGAATGAAATATTTGAGACTGTAATCGTACAACATCATTGTAAGGTCTTCTGAATTATGTGTGCAAGATTCATACAAAATTAACACTGTTTACCTTGTGAAAAAATACACTTTGATGTCAGATATCACTGGCGTAAAGCACAGTTCGGAAGCACAATGCATTGGGGGGTCGAGCAATTGTTCACAAACCGTTTGTGAACAATTGCTCGCCCCCCCAATGCATTGTGTTTTCCGGACAGATTTACGCCAGTGTCAGATATTATCACATACTGCTCATTGACTTTGACAGTTTGACTTCAATCAAAAAGCGTTCGGGAACGAGTTTCAGTTCACTATGAAAGTTCATCTGTATTGGTAGTTAATATGAAATCTGTTTTAAACTTTTGATCACAATACAAATATTTACCTCCGAAATTTTCGGCTATCATCTACAGCCTTCGTCAGCGATGTGACCCGACTTGACCTTTCGTGACGTAACGATTGATCATCGGGTCGTAGACATTCGGTAGCTTGTATCGCGTTTCAGTTCAATCATATATCTCCATAATCAGATAATAAGAGGGGAATTTGAAAGTCAAATATTTTCTGTTACCATAAGCTAAACAACAAGCTACCAGAGAAATGTAAAAGCCCAAGAAATTTTGGTTGTGTAATTCACCTTTTAAGCAACGCACGATAAGATATGCAAAAGAAGCATTTACAACTTTTACAATAGTTATTATCATGTGATTTATGTTATATTGCCATCGATATTGTTGCTGTTTGGTAAATCAATTTCATTTCAAAATTGTCAGCATAATAACCTCTGATCTTTATATTATTTCATAAATATTTACATGTATGTATACATGCGTTATATATCGAACAATAAACCCGCCCAAATCCCCTGCATTGGAAGCTATAATTCTTTCTTTTTTCATACCGTGTTTCGGTTTACTTTAGCTTGAGGTTGTATACGAAGAAAGCATTAATTTCACTTCGTGTCATGTTATCGTTCTGCACAGCTGCGTACGTAGATCCTGGTACGTATATCCATTTAAACATAGAGAACAGAGTATTCGTACAAAATACTGAGTATAGTATTCATTACAGTGCATGGCGTAGAGTTGTTAGACTGATTGGGGGGAACTCTTTATGTTTTTTCTTTATTTTTAAAAGAATGTTCCCTTTTTTTTATGTTTGCTTTGTAACTATTGGGGCTGATAAAGGCCCACCGTTCGCCCCCCCCCCCCCCAATATAGATACGCCATTGGTATAGCCTAAGGTTGAATGAGAAGTTTTAGCAAAATCAATAAAGGAATACGAAGTTATGACCATTTACCACTGAAAACGGCAGTTCCTTACAAACAACGGCGCTCACTAAAGTTAAACTCATAAATCGACTTTGTTGTCTCGTAAAAATGTCCCGTGGTCTGATAATTGTCCACTGAGCGATATGTGAAAACAGTACCATTCCCATTTTCTGTTTATTGTTTTTCGTTAGAAAACGCATTTCTTAAAATGAATTTGTTGATGGTGTGTTTGTTCGAATGTTTAGACACGTTCTGGTCTGTCAAACCATCCAGCGAATGAGAAACCTATTTCCGATGCAGTATATACTTTGGAACTGTAGAGACATTGCGAAGTTGTATAAAGAGGTAACTATGCTTCCTGACACGCTCTATACTCTCTCTCTTTATATAATACAGTAGTCGAACTCATGGTAAAGTTTAAAGGGATAGTACAGATTTGGTCAAACAGAATGTTTGTAACTTAAACTTGTCAGTTATCATTAAAACTTACAGTTATAATTCAATGATGCTTGAATGGCAGCAAAAAGATATTTCTCGAAGCTGAACTATCCCTTTAATTACGTTCAAGAAACATTTTGATATAAATCCATCCTGGGCCAGAATGGAATGCAACTGAGAAGAAAAGTAACAGCAGCATCGACAAAATAAATAAATAAACGAAATTAATATGAGGTCGAATGGATGTCATTATCCATGCATTAAGGATGTGCGCCAACTATCGACATAATGACAAAATTGTCTTGAGTAAACATTGAGGTATTATACTCATATAGGCTGTGCACGTCAGTCATTTTTTTGTTCTGTTTAATATTGGGACGACACAAGCGATGAAGCAAAATCATTGTTGCTAACTATGTTATAGGTAATCCTATTAATGCTTATGCATGACTTGTTTAAATTTATTTTGCTAACAATAGACAATCTTATCGGCTGATCAGTTCAGCTACTATCTTTGCATTTTTCTAAATATATCATTAATACTGGGAAAGCGTTGATTACAACAATTCACGAAACGTATTACTTATTTTCTCAGCTGAACATACATTATATTTATATTTAATGACCGGAATCCAATGATCAGACATACAGGGTCTTCTGTGCGAACAGCGCAAAAACACCATAGATACTACCATCGTAATCAATGGCGTAGCCAGGAATTGTACAAGAGTAGGGCTCCAACCTGCAAGCGCGTAAGAGCGAGCCGCTTTGGACCGGGTTTTAGGGCTTCTGGCGTGGGTCAAGGGGGCACTGCAGGGCACCCGAAAGCTTTTGGATTTCAGCTTAGCAAAGCCCCAAGGACAAAACAACTGGCTTTTACAAGCAAACAAATACAAAAATAAACCTGAATGTGGAGGGGGGTTCCGTCTCATGAACCCCCCCCCCCCCCAACCTCGCTACTTTTGTTTTGTTTTCAAAGATATTTATTTTCTCCATTGCTTTTTACAAACAATAACAACATAACAATAACAAGCAATAACAAAATCAGTAAATAATCTGCATGTTAACATAATTACCCACGCCGATGAAATCGGCAGGGGGTTATGTAAAGGGTTCCGTATGTTTGTTTGTTTGTTTGTTTGTTTGTTTGTTTTTTTTTTTTTTTTTTTTTTTGTTTGTTTGTGTACAAGATAACTAGAGAACGGGTGAACGGATTTGCACCAAATTTTCAGGGAATGTTTGGATAGTGACATGGAAGAATCGATTAGATTTTGGTGATGATTGGTTGACCCCTGCAAATTCTGTGGAACCTTGAAGTTTGAGTATGTATTTAATTAGGCATCGTCATTCGGCGTTACATGGCGTGCGCGCATGGGCCATATTTTTGTACACGTAGTTTGCGCGATGTTTGGCTGTGGGCAATGCAACTTCGCTATTGCAAGGGTGGAGGGATATACTATTTTTCCAAATGTAATGCGGTCAAACAGCTGATTGAACCACGTAATATGCATGTGAAGTATACACAAGAGATGCTTGCGATGATTATAGATCCGGTTCGTGTTTTGAATCGAGAAACTCGACCAATTTCAACCTCCGTAAGTCATTTTTTGCCGCATTTTCGCAGTGAACTTTGTTGAAATCTCAAATTTTCGAGCAATCGGAAGTAGGGTGCACTTTGGAAACTTACATTTTTGGATGATTCAGGTGTTTTTATTGTCAATAATTTTGTACACTGCCTCGCCATGGGGCTGCCGCGCCACAAGCAAGCGGCCTACACCCTGGCCTAGGCATTTTCACCAAATCGTGCCTAAAACGCGCTGGTTAGCCTGCGGTAAGCAAAACAGGGTTGAGGCCGACGAAGGGGTAGAACAGGGCTAATGGGAGGCGTGGGTATGCTGACTTTGTCGGCCTTCTAGTTATATATGCTATGATTTTACATTCCCATTTAAATACAAATGAAAGTTTACTGTTTACATCAAATAAAGCATGAAACATGCATGCATGAAGAAAGCATAAACATAAAAAGGGGAAAATAGGAGAGGAAAAAAAACAAAAAACATTCTCCCCCCCCCCCCAAAAAAAGGAAAAAAAAAACAAACAAAAAAAACACCTATACAACAAGCACTTACATACACACCCACACACACATCCACAGAAAACATGCCTACATCTTGTGAGAATCTCGACAAATTATCAGCCATGTTTATTTCATTGCTTCTTTTCGCCTTCCCTATTTTGTTCTGCACGAAGCTATTCTAAATTGTCCCACTTTCTAAAATGATATGTTAGAGTACCTCGGTCTCCAGCTAATTTCTTCTCCTCCTTTCTATTTTCTAATAATCTTTTCTTAATCTCCAAAGGAGTTGGTGGTTTATTTTTATTTTTACTGTCTATAAATATCATATATTTTATAAAAAAGATTATTATATGATTTAATAACTGTTCCTTCCCTATGTTTAACTCAATTATCCCTACATGGATACCTTTCCGATTTATATTTGTAATCTCTACTAAATTAAATAGATTCCCACACTCTTCCCAAATTGGTTTTACTTTCTCACAAAGACAAAATAAATGCTCGTAAGTTTCTTCATATTTACAACAAAAAGAACATAAATTACTATTAACCATTTTAAATGTATATAATTTAGTATAATTTAGTATATATAATATTATAAAGCATTTTAAATTGAAATTCTCGAAGCTTACTATTCAAAGTGCATTTTCTAAGTCTTACGAATATTGATTGTATATCTTTCCCATTAATATTATAAATCTGCTCTAAATTTCGTTCTGCATATGATTTTTCTACTCTCTTATTTAATACAAATGCATATATAATTTTTGAAGTAATTTGATCTAACAAATATACCCTTTCAAAAATTAAAAAGTCCATATCTAATTCCCTATCTATATTTGAGTGAGTATTTTTATTTAAAAATTGTTTCCATGAAGGAGGAATGCCAATAAAAATACGTTGTATTTTTGTGATTTATAAAGTATTTAAACCCTTTCTTTGAAATTCCTCATTTGCTTTTATATTGCCTTCCCCATCAATAATATGATGCAATTTATAAACATTTTTTTAAAATAATTGTTCATCAAAAGGAACATGACCATCAATATAAATAAATCTATTATTATAAATAATCTCATTCCTTTTAGATGTATCTTTTTTTAACAAAAACGTTTTTGTGGCCATCCAAACGTCCAACATATCTCTATAAAATGCCGGTAATACTAATTCAGATAAACCTATGGTTGCATTATTATAAAATATCAAAATTCCTCCAGCATCTTTAGTTAAATAATTAAAATACTGTTTCCATCCCATTTTTGCATCCCCCGTTAAGAGTCGCTTTACCCACATAATCCTTTGCACTAAAATAAATAAATGAAAGTCTGTTAGTCTATAAGTCCACCTTTACAATAATCCAAGAACATAACATTTCGTTTAATTTTACTTTTCCATTCCACAAAAAGTCAAAAACCAATTTATCAAAATCTTGAAATACCCAATTCGGTACTGGTGTCAGCGCCGATACATAAATCAATTTTGACAAAATAAACGTTTTTATCAATTGGATTTTCCCCATTAAAGTTAAATCTCTTTGTTTCCACCAAGACAACAACTTTTTTTATTCTACTCAAAATTTCCTTATAATTTGTTCTTTCCTGAACTTCAACATCCAAAGAAAAGTATATACCCAAAATCTTGACTATTTGTACTATTTTACCAAATGGAAGAGCAATATTTTCATTTTGAGAGGGGCCTAACAATAATATAAAAGTTTATCTTTATTAATTTTTAATCCAGAGTTTCTAGCAAAACTTTCAAACAGTTTTTCCCTTTTAAATGAGCTTGAGTCCCGAATAAAGAGAGTCATATCGTCTGCATAAAGAATTTGTTTTACTTGTACATTATTAAAAGTAAATCCTTCAATTTCAGGGTCTTTATATATTGAACGAGCTAAAATGTCAATACAAAGTATAAACAAATATGGGGATAGGGGTTCCCCCTGTCTAACACCTCTCTTAATATCAAAGTATCCAGTAGATGCGCCCCCATTAAAAATACAACTTTGAGCATTATTATATATAGTCTCCTCTACAAAATGACGGTCCAAAACCAAATGTAATCAAAACCTTCTGCAAAAAAGTATGTGAAACTGAATCAAAAGCCTTTTCAAAATCAATTACCGTATTATCATATATCCAGGTATTTTATTAACTGATGTATGATGAATTATATCATCTATCATTCTTATCGCTTCACCTATGTTTCGACCTTTTAAATATCCCACCTGGTCTACAGAAATTAATTAATTTAAAACTTTTTTAATCCTTATAGAAAGCACTTTAGTTAAAATGTTGTAGTCTACATTCAATAAAGATATTGGTCTATATTTTTTTATGAATAAGGGATCTTTTCCTTCTTTATAAATCAAACTAATAACTGCCTGCTTTTGTGATGAGGAAAGTTCCTTCTTTTCAAAAGCTGAATTTACAGAATCTACAACTAAATTTCCTATTAATGGCCAAAACAGTATATAAAATTCGACACTTAACCCATCATTTCCCGGGGATTTATTAGATGCCATTTCTTTCATGGCTGCAACACATTCTCCGTTTGTTATTTTGCCTTCACATAATGCACACAACTCTGAATTTAATTTTGGCAAGTCCTGAAAAAAATCATCCACAAAAACAACTTCCCCTTCCGATTGAGCATAAAGCTGACTATAAAATGTATATATTTCCTGCATAATATTTTTTTGATCAAAACTTATATCTTCATCAATATAAAGTTTACTAATCAATGTTTTCTTTTTATTGGACTTCATTAATTGAGTAAAATACCCAGTGTCTCTTTCTCCACATTCATAGTGTGATGCTCTAGAACGAATTTTAATACCTTCATTTATATAATTATATCTGACATCAAAGTGTATTTTTTCACAAGGTAAACAGTGTTAATTTTGTATGAATCTTGCACGCATCATTCAGAAGACCTTACAATGATGTTGTACGATTACAGTCTCAAATATTATGTTCCAAGTTGTTGAAAGCCTGTGCGCCATTTGGTTAAATGGTTTTAGTAACATTGTCCAAATGCACCAAATCGAGTTTACTAGCTGTTCTCACCACATACCTCGTTGTGTTGTATTATTCCAATATAAGCACGGAACAGGTTTCAGTTTTCTGAATTTCTATTTCGGTATAGAGATATTTATGATTGAAGTGTTCGGATTTTAAATTCTCCATGGTAGAGTGAGAACCGTGTACAAAGTTAGTGCAATAATTTGGCAAATATCACTTCGCATTTGTGCTCATTCCTCGGTCATATGACATCCATTTGCCATGTAATTTTCACATCTCTCAGTAGACATATTAGATCACATACATAATGTACATATTTCACCAACCCATCGTCAGTGTATGAACATTTCAACACATTTACAAGATCAATATCACCATCACCACCACCGCATCACGACACATCATGATCATTACATTCACCATCACCACACCATATAAGTATGCACCATCCCAATCACCAGCACCATTGAATCTACCACCATCACCACCACCACTAGAACAACCAAAACCTCAACACGGCAACACAAGATAATTAGCTAAATGTCATGATTAGGGGGAAGTGTTAATTTTGACCTGGAATAGCTAGACTTTGTATAGTTTCACTTTAGGAAGTATTTTGTATTCATGTGTGACAATAAAATTATATTTGACGCGCATCATCAGGCTATTTTTTTTTCAATGATATTTATTTTCTTCATTTCTTTTTACAAACAATAACAAAATAACAATAACAAACAATAACAAAATCAGTACATAAAATATTCTGCATGTTAACATCATTATATAGAATATGATTTTACATTCATATATAAATAATACAAATGAAGTTATAAGTTCTCAAACTGAACGAAACCTCGCTGATGAGGGCGCAAATCTCCAATTAGCGCAACTTATATTGTATTTAATTTCTTTGGCCCAAAATCGCAAGATCTCAAACTAGCAGGCTGGTAGCTGGCAGTGTGCCTACAATATTTGTGTATGTCTGTTTTATTTTGTTTTCTTTTTGGCAAACCTTTTTGTTCCTTCGTATGGATGGATTTGTTCTAAACTCTGAAGTACAGGCGGAAAGCCTACCTATCAGTCTGTTTACAACTTCGCTATGTACTTTCGCTATTTAACTGATGATTTTATTTGGCTATACATTTTAACAATTAATTACGTAATGTCTTATCTATTTTCATGTGATTTTCAAGAGAAAAAACAAACAAACAAAGGGAAACGGAAAACATATCAGCACAACAGATCTTCACATGTTCCTCCATTGCGACAGGGGGATGACAGACACCGTCTACATCTGCGGAAAAGTGGGAATAGTTCACGTTAAATCACGTACGAAACATATTGGAGCTACATTACATATATACTAGTAGTCCGCATTTTCCAGTACTCCACCATATTGCCCCTGACGCCACAGTCAATTTGAGTCACACTAGTACAGGGAGCGCCAATTCCTAAAGCCCTTCATTCCTGTTAAGCATTATCAAAGACAAAATTATACAGTTATTTTCATGACTATCTAGCTAGTTCCGTATCTCAATAATGTATTGTGGTAACTGTGCAAGTCTGCTACCCTTGATAAATATATGAGAAAACAGTGTAATATATATTTATTACAAATTTTGCAGTCGTTTTTATTCATTTTTTGTGCTCGATGATGTTTGCGCTGTTTTCATTATAAAATAAACTCTAGTTTTAGATCAACATTTAATGTAAGGGCCTTTGTAATGAATTTCACTTCCGCATTTAAGGACCGAGATAAAAATCTTAATTAGCATGACATGATTGTTTCCTTCCGCCAACAGACGAACACTTTTTGGCTAAAACTTAAAATTTTGTCCGAAGATTACTATTATTTGCCTTAAAAATAGGTTATTTCCCCCAATTAGGTCAAAACTTTTCTCCTACCATGCGTGGTTTCAAAATTATTGGTCTGGGACTGTGCAGCCCTGCATCACCAAGCCCCGCCCCATATACGCCCACGCGCCTATACCATGACAACAACGAGGGCAGCGAAACCAAACACTTCTTGACAAGCTTGCGATGAGTGGTTGGGAGAGTATTTAAAGGCTGGTATTCCGAAATCCTCTTCCAGACGAGATTTAGCCTCAGTGTGATTGCGAGACAGCAACAGCGTTAACATTTACTAACTCGAGAAGCGAGACAGCTCGACGAAGATGGATTTCTTGCAGAAAGTAATATGTTGTGTCATACTTAGCATGGTGAACAACTATTGTATTGGGGTTGCCGGAGTTTCTCTGAGTTTCGACGTTGATTCATCGAGTGTAGTGAGCCAAGGCACCGAGGCCGGATTTGAATGCTACTCGTCGAATATTCCAAGCAATTTCTTTCAACTCGGAGGTAGTGTGGAATTTTGCAGAAAGCCTTACTTTTCCTCCAATTCGATGGAAGTCATCGCTAAGTGGACTCGGCTATCTGGTCAGCAGATTCTTCTGGACAATCCGGATGAACAATACCAAGTTGAAGGCATTCCCGACGGTTATCGCTTGCATCAAACGCTGACGATAAGACGTGCTATGAAGGCAGACCAAGGACAATATTACTGTGCCATATTTAATTCGACCCGATTGAAATTTGCGCAATCAGATCAAATATTGTTGAATGTGAAGTATCCTCCCGCCGATCATTACCCCGTGTGCACAGCCATCCCGGAGAAGGTAGGGGACAACATCGAGCTGTATTGTGAATCCGAGCAGACGACCCCAGCGGCAACCCTACATTGGTTTAGAGGAGGCACCAAGGTTGCTGATGGTAAGCCCTTTGAGAAGCACGTTACGTCTTCCTATGAAGCCAGTCCTGATGAACTTGACAGTCAGTTTGAGTGTCGACTTGCGTACGACGACGGGAAGGAGGTAAACAAAAAGTGTCGATTCAGTCGACCCTTTGTCAATGTAACGCTTCAAGGTTTTGATCAATCAAAAGAACTCTTCACCTACCTGGCGTTTGCCTATGCTAACCCTCCCTTTGTTACTGGTCTTAACTGCACAGTTGAACCGTCATCTGCTGGAACTCAGCTCACCTTTGTAGAGGAGTTTCCTGGGTATGGCACGTTTACAACCAAGTTGCTTCCACATGGTGTTCACATTGCTTGCCGAGCTGGAAACGTGTTTGGGGAGACAAAAGTGACTGTTAACACTACGGCTGTCCCAGCTGTTCCGTGTGTCCCTCAGCCCGCCGAGTCCAGACAAGGTCAAAGTCAGGTCAAAGTCATGCTACCGTTCATTGTTGGTGTGTCCCTCCTGGGCTTGGCATTGCTGGTACTAGTTGCGATTCTCACATCCGTCATGTGGAAGAAGGGCAAACCAGAGAGCCGATCTCCTATCACCGAAGCTCACGGTACTCTAATCCCACAGGTGTCGTACCGCTCGGATTCGACTTCTGGTGGAGAATGTCTGGGGCAAGCAGGCAACAGCGCAACCATCCAACGAGCCCTCCCTGCTCAACCCGTCGACTTAACTTCCACAACTACACTCAGGTCGGTTGTAACAACTCCGGCTTTGGGGTTTGACACGCTGACAAGGCAGAAACTGGAATCAGTGTCCAGCAATGCCACGACAACCACCAACATGGACATGCCGTACCAGGACATGGTAGGGGACACCGGTATCATGAAATCACGCCATGGAAGCTTCGCCAACGACGCACGACCGGATATACATGCTCTTCTCTGTCGATCGAAGTCCATTCCTGCATCCATGGTTCCCGGACCCAACGGTGGCTTCCTCCCGCCCAGCATGTCAGCCACTAACGGACGTCGAATCCAGCGATCGGCGAGCGAGAGTCACGACAGTAATACCGATGCGTGTTACGAAGACCTCGATGCTGTCCGAGAACGTCGTAGACTGAGGAGAGCCGTCAGTAACGACTACCAGCATGCCACGAGCCCTATGATCACGCAGAAAGAATTTCTGATCTCACAGTACGCCAACTCTCCCATGCAGGGAGACGACTCCGTGTTTCCCGTGCTCGCCGTCTAAATGTCTCATTAAAACAATCCATCGTGGTGAACGATAATAGTGGATTTTTTTTTGTACAGACACGTTCAATTCAATAATGTATAATTATTTATACGTCTCGGACTGCCTCGTATGGGAGAGACGCAACCGAGGTTCGAACCCAGGCCGATAAGTGCAAATAGTGGAGCTCTGACCACTAGACCAGAACATATCCTCTACGCTACATGACTTTTAGTTAAATGTACCCCTGAACGTTCATTGAACATGTTGAATATTGTCTTTAATATAAAGACACTCGCAGATGAGTGATGACGGTGCATTTCTGTTGTCAACCTGTTTAAAAATTGTGCGATATTTGTAGATAATTATAAAGTTTATGAAATAAGGAGTTGTACATTTTTTGTTTGCTTGAGTATGTATATTTTGGATACATAGCACATTGTCGAAACAAAATTGTTGATCAGTATGGAGTTCCATGTCACTGCTGTATATATACACCAAGAGCAAGGCTCAAGTCGATGCCTTAATCATCATTTGTAGAATTAAGTAATTATGTGATTCATAAATTTTTTCTTGTACATAGTGTATGTCATCCATTTTCTTTCTTGTATAATTCTTTGGCAACTATTAGGAATTATAAAAAGACGAGATTTAATTAAATTCGGGAAAAATTTAAAAAAGTGAAGTTTTGCCTTTCTTTTAGTGTGCTTAAAAACTGAGCATAAATTAATATAGAAATAGTGAAAAGTGGAAAATGTTGACGAAAATAAAAACTTATTTAATTTGACGTATAGTAAGTATAGTTAGTATACGGTTACAGTCCGTTATTCCGAAGGTTCGTTATTCCGAAGGTTCAGTTATTCCGAAGGTTCAGTTATTCCGAAGGTTCGTTATTCCGAAGGTTCGTTATTCCGAAGGTTCGTTATTCCGAAGGTTCGTTATTCCGAGGGTTCGTTATTCCGAAGGTTCGCGATTCCTAAAACGAAATCGGGTTCGTTATTCCGAAGGTTCGTTATTTCGAAGGTTCGTTATTCCGAAGGTTCATTAGTCCGAAAATAAAATAGGGTTCGTTAATCCGAAAATGAAATCGGGTTTGTTATAATACTATAATTTGTGATTTGTTTATTTAATTCACAGCCTGCATTAAGCATACCCCTCCCCCTTTCCCTCCCTTGGCCAGACCAATTAAACATTTAAGTTTATTATTTTTATCTCTTTATATGAAATTATAGCATTATAACAAACCCAAATTCATTTTCGGATTAACGAACCCGATTTCATTTTAGGAATTGCGAACCTTCGAAATAACAAACCCTCGGAATAACGGACCTTCGGAATAACGAACCCTCGGAATAACGGACCTTCGGCATAACGAGCTTTCGGAATAACGAACCCGACTAACGAACCTTCGGACTAACGAACCTTCGGACTAACGAACCGGATTTCATTTTAGGAATAGCGAACCTTCGGAATAACGAACCCTCGGAATAACGAACCTTCGGAATAACGAACCTTCGGAATAATGCAACAAATGTTCGGATTAACGAACCCTATTTCATTTTAGGAGTAACGAACCCTCAGGTATACGAAATTTGCGTGTTCGGAATAACGAACCTTCGGAATAAAGAACCTTAGGAATAAAGAACCTTCGGAATAACGAACCTTCGGAAGAACGAAGCGCACCCAACTATACAACACCTGACGAAGTGTTGCAGCGGCGCACGAAACGTCATCCCTTGTTGACCATACATTGCGAGACAAACGAATATCACTAGCGATATTATTTCCGATATACATAGGTTGTTTATTACAAATTTGTTTAATGTGTAAGTTAAAGTAACTACAGCATCTAGATGGCCTAATTTTCACTATTAGGCTCTCTGTACGTAATTTTTCCTCAAGAAAAAGAATTTGGCAGTCATTTCCCATGAAATCAATACATTTTGGGGTAATTAGTAAATATCGAATTGTCCTGGGAACGCCCCTTTTAAACTGCCAAAATGTGACGTCATCTAAAGAACGGACTAATGAACTAAATTCTGTAGATAACGTAAGCCAATGAATTGTCAATCACATGTCAATCACGCTGTCGATTCTAGACCCTAAATGTGGGCGGGGCGTAAACTGTCTGCTAAGTGAGATTTGGCATCAGAAAATGAGTCTAAAATCACTACTTTGTTTATGTTCATGGCGTTTTTTTTCGGCAGACCTATTTTACAAGTCATCAACTATGGAATAAGTGCCAAAGTACGTTGTATTCTTTAGTTCCTTTAAAGGTACCGTTGAGTATTGGTATTTCCCGAAGTGCCTCCCGATAAACTTTATTTTATCAAAATCGGTTCAGAAACGGCTGAAATATCCCTAAGAATAGTTTTTATTCAAAAGATTCTTAACCGATTATCACCGGGGGATATTTAGACTTTTTAGAACAAAATGTAAAGATGCAGACTACTTGGAAAAAATCTGAATGGGTTTTTAAAAAGTCGTTTTTAAATAGCGCTCTCTTGAGTTGTAACGGCTCTTTTTGAATAACAGGGGTTTTACTTAGTCGTTTGTAATTGTGTATACTTTTCGAGCATGGTGAAATTATAACTATTACTTTGTACCGTAATGGTGCAGGTTTTGGTTACTAAAGTTAAGTTTGACCAATACTCAACTATCCCTTTAAAAACATGTTGTTGTTTGTTTGTTGTTGGTGTTTTTTGTTTGTTTTTTTTTTTTTTTGGGGGGGGGGGGGGGGCTTCCGAGGGAGCGAAGCGACATAACCATATACTACCCTCAGTACTACATTACATTTATGTATGGTTGAATACAATGTATACCATTTGCGACATGGCAATTGTTTGTATAAAAGGATTTCTTCAAATTCACAGTAATGATGGCTAATCACAAACATTTTTACTATGAGTAAAACACTGTTATTCCATAACGTACATAATTTGTGAAACAATATTCTCGTTTGTTCTGTCAATGGTATTGTGTAAGAATCAAAGTTTTAAATGTATGTTAGGATTATATAATTATTTAAAAGAGAAAAGTTTACCCCGAAAAAGACGTTTCAAAATGCTGGTTCTAGGCAATAGCAAACACACTTGTACGTCAATAAGTAATTATCATACAGTAAAGTTATTATGTGATATTGAAATGCACAGATGATTATCGAGAAAGATTTTATTATGAAAAGTATTATTATGGATTCACACAAGGACCGGCTTTTATATATAAAAATAGATAGTAAATCAAGTGTTTGTGATTAATATTTTGTTCATCATCACTGAATGTAAGAAGTAATTACCACGACAAATAAAACAGCAGATAGCGGAAGTTATTAAAAACAAAACAAGTTAGTAAAGAAGTCATTTGTACGAGTGAGTATATACATCAATACTGGTGTTCCACGTATAAGTTACAGTCAGTGTGTGAATGCATGCATGTTGCACATTTTGCATAGTGTGAAACTCATAATGTGAAACTATAAACATAACACCATATTGACCAGTGGCGTAATGAGCAAGAACTGTTTTTTTTTTTCTTGAGGGGGGGGGGGGGGGGGGGCAAAAAATCATCTGCATCACCACCAGGTATAGCGTAATAGCAGTGTTACTAACTTTGAACAAGCGATGAGTCTGGGACGAGGGAGCGGAGCAATCAAGTGTGGGTGTGGGAGGGCGGTGTCCCACTCCCACGGTAGAGAGCTTTGCATTTTTGGATTTGAAACTGTGCAATATGGTGCATACCTAGGAAGGAAATTCGGACTTGGCGCCATGCATGTACAACAATGTACAATATGTGGGTTAGTATGTCATGATTATACCGACTGAACAAAAAGTTATTTTTGTTTCATGAAGAAAACATTATTATAAAATATGCACTCCAAAAATAATATTCGCAAAGTGACATATACAGTTCAAACATTGTACCAAATACCACACTATTTATGATACAATAACATGATCAAGGTAAACCAGACGTAGACAAGACTGATTCCCGAGGGAGCGAAGCGACCAAGAGGGGATCGGGTTTGATGGGGGGGGGGGGGGGGGGGGGGGGGTGGGTGTCCGCCCTTTTTTTGTACTTGAAATTATACAATCTGGTGCATATTTAGGAAGCAAATTTGACTTGATATGAAGTAGAATCTGAGTTAACATATTATCAATAAATCAAATTAGAAATAAGTCATGATTTAATTATATTTGGGGGAGGCAAGATTCCCCCCCCCCCTCCCACACACACCTGTACGCCAGTCATATTGACATTGACTGTGTTTTTTCTTTTCTTTTTCCAAACCTTTCTATTCCGTTTCATGGGTGGATTTCAGAGGCGTCGATCCGTTTTTTGGATGGGGGGGGGGGGGGGGGGGGGGGGGGGTTGAAGAAACATTTTCCAGAGTCATCGGTGAGAGAGCTAAAAGCCCCACATTGGCATGCTCCGAATTTGCTGTGGGCGGAAGTTTTTGGTTTTTAGCCATTTATAATTGTCAAGATGTTTTAAAGGAATAAAAAGTATATACATTTCATTACAAAATATTGAATTCTGCGCACGTTGAAAGCGTCTTGATGGTCCGAAGCCCTGAATGGGTTGAGTCAAGGGGCACCCACATTGTGGACCGTAATGTATAGGCTTACAGGTGGGGAGCTGCATCGATGGTGAGGAGCACTGGCCAACTTTGACAGGGGTGGGGGCAGTCGCCTTCCCATGAAAATATGGGGGGGGGGGGGGGGCAAACATATCGTTTTTGCCCCGCCCCCTAACAATTTCGAAAATGAAGAAAACAAATCGCAAATGTTTTGGGCAATACAATTTCTCAAACGCACATACAGGAAACTGAGTTATAGTTAAACCCTTATCTATAGAACACCGACACAGAAAATAAAATAATCTAAAATTATAATATCTTTCAATTCTGTCCACAAGCGCTGAACGCAGAGCAAATTGGAATATCATTAAACAATAGAAGTCGGATATAGGCGGAGATGTATTAGTCATGTATATATTCTGGTCGTGAAAAATCATGTCGTTTGTCTAATTTACGTGTCATTTGGTTGAAAACAAAGAGTAAGACATTGTCAAACTCCTTAATCCCCGAAGGGCGAAGGCTCCATCGGCTCCATCCCCTGTACCCTTATACTTGGGCCATATCAAAGTCGGCCGCTCCTGCTCCCCACCCATATTATATGGCACACCGACTGTATACAGTATACTTACAAACAAAATAATCGCTCGTCAAAACCCTACACACATTTTAAGCTAGAGAGTTCTAAATTGCTGAAGTCATGAAGTTTCACTGGGGCTCAGCCCCCTGTTAAATGACTCCAGTACAGGAGCGCCTGGCAGGCTCATCGCTACTGTATTGCCATGCACGCTATACACACTCATAACGATCCACTACGGTATTTCATAACTTTTAAACCCCATCTAAAAAGGGCAAAAATCCAAAAATCCAAAAGCTGCCGGGGACTCCGCCCCCTAGAGTCGGGATACGGGATCCCTATATCCCATAACATGTTCAAAACTTTTTGCAAATGTCGTACATTTATGGTAGCATTATAGGGACGTTTTGGCCAACATTTGGCAAAATGTCTTAATAATTTTAGTATAAAGGCATAGCAAGGAACTAAATGAAATAGTATAGGTGGTCAAAGGGCCTTAAAACAGTGCCCTAGGGACACATCTATGGTGGCATTAAAGGGAAATTTTATCCCAAAATCTCCCTAAATGCCACCATAGATGTGTCCCTAGGGCACTGTTATAAGGCTCTTTGACCACCTTGCTGTGCCTTTTAAAAATACGCATAATTGTTTTGTAATAAAAAAGATAGACGTTGTATGACTAAATATGCATCTTGATAGTTCTAAATGGCTAAAACCCAAATGGGAATGCCAATGTGAGGATTTCGGCTCTCTCACTGGTGACTCTTGGAAATGTTGCCCCCCCTTCCCTAATTGCAAAAACGGATCGACGCCTCTGTAGCCAGGGCTACAGCCCCAGACACCGCATCGTACGCCTACGCCTACCATGACAACAACATGACAACGAGGGCAGCGAAACTAACAACTACTTGACAAGCTTGCGACGAGCGGTTGGGAGAGTATATAAAGGCTGGTATTTCGAAATCCTCTTCCAGACGAGATTTAACCTCAGTGTGATTGCGAGACAGCCACAGCGTTAACATTTACTAACTCGAGAAGCGAGATAGCTCGACGAAGATGGATTTCTTGCAGAAAATAATATATAGTGGCATACTAATAATGATGACCAACTATTGTATTAGGGCTGAAGGAGTTTCTCTGAGTTTCGACGTTGACTCATCAAGTGTAGTTAGCAAGGGCACCGAGGCCGGATTTGAATGCTACTCGTCGAATATTCCAAACGATTTCTTTGAACTCCGAGGTAGTGTGGAATTTTGCAGATATCCTTACTTTTCCTCCAATTCGATGGAAGTCATCGCAAAGTGGTCTCGGGAATCTGGTCAGCAGATTCTTCTAGACAATCCCGATGAACAATACCAAGTTGAAGGAATTCCCGACGGTTATCGCTTGCATCAAACGCTGACGATAAGACGTGCTATGAAGGCCGACCAAGGACACTATTTCTGTGCAATATTTAATTCGACCGGATTGAAAATAGTGGCATCAAAGCAAATATTGCTGAATGTAAAGTATCCTCCTGCGGATCATTACCCCGTGTGCACAGCCATCCCGGAGATGGTAGGGGACAACATCGAGCTACATTGTGAATCCGAGCAGACCACCCCAGCGGCAACCCTACATTGGTTTAGAGGAGACTTCAAGGTTGCAGATGGTACGCCCATTGAGAAGCACGTAACGTCTGTCTATGAAGCCCGTCCTGATGAACTTGACAGCCAGTTTGAGTGTCGACTTGCGTACGACGACGAAACTGGGACGGAGGTGAACAAAAAGTGTCGATTCAGTCGACCTTCTGTTAATGTAACGCTTCAAGGTTTTGACCAATCAAAAGAACTATTCAGCTACCAGGCGTTTGCCTATGCTAATCCGCCGTTTGTTACTGGTCTCAACTGCGCAGTTGAACCCTCATCTGCTGGGATTCAGCTCACCTTTGTAGAGCAGTTTCCTGGGTACGGCACGTTTACCACCAAGTTGCTTCCACTTGGTGTTCACATTGCTTGCCGAGCTGGAAACGTTTTGGGTGAGACAACAGTGTTTGCTAACAAAGAAAATCCGAACCAACCATGTGTCCCTCAGCCCGCCGAGTCCAGACAAGGTCAAGGTCAGGGCAAAGTCATGCTACCGTTCATTGTTGGTGTATCCCTCCTGGGCTTGGCATTGCTGGTACTAGTTGCGATTCTTACATCCGTCATGTGGAAGAAGGGCAAACCGGACAGCCAATCTCCTATCACAGAAGCTCACGGAACGCTGATCCCACAGGTGTCGTACCGCTCGGATTCGACTTTCGGTGGAGAACATCTGGGGCAAGCAGGCAACAGCGCAACCATCCAACGAGCCCTCCCAGCACAACCCGTCGACTTAACTTCTACAACTACTCTCAGGTCGGTTGTGACAACTCCGGCTTTGGGTTTTGACACGTTGACAAGGCAGAAACTGGAATCAGTGTCCAGCAATGCCACGACAACCACCAACATGGACATGCCGTACCAGGACATGGTAGGGGACACCGGTATCATGAAATCGCGCCATGGAAGCTTCGCCAACGACGCACGACCGGATATACATGCTCTACTCTGTCGATCGAAGTCCATTCCTGCGTCCATGGTTCCCGGACCCAACGGCGGCTTCCTCCCGCCCAGACTGGCAGCCACTGACGGACGTCGGATCCAGCGATCGGTGAGCGAGAGTCACGACAGTGATAACGATGCGTGTTACGAAGACCCCGATGCTATCCGAGAACGTCGTAGACTGAGGAGAGCCGTCAGTAACGACTACCAGCATGCCACGAGCCCTATGATCACGCAGAAAGAATTTCTGATCTCACAGTACGCCAATTCGCCCATGCAGGGAGACGACTCCGTGTTTCCCGTGCTCGCCGTCTAAACTTCTCGTGAAAACTTAAAACAATCCATCGTGGTGAACGAAAAAAGTGGACTATTTATTTTATTTTTAATTTTTTTTACAAACACGTTCAATTCAATAATTTATAATTTATAATTATTTATACGTCTCGGACCGCCTCATATGGGAGAGACGCAACCGAGGTTCGAACCCAGGCCGATAAGTGCGAAGAGTGGAGCTTTGACCACTAGACCAGAACATATCCTCTACGCTACATGACTTTTAGTTATATGTACCCCTAAACGTTCATTGAATATACTAATATTGTCTTCAATATAAAGACACTCGCAGATGAGTGATGACGGTACATTTATGTTGACCACCTGTTGTGTGATATTGTGTGATAATTGTGTGATAAATTGTGTGAGATTTGTAGAAAATTATGAAGTTTATGAAATAAGGAGTTGTAAATTTTGTATTTGCTTTAGTATGTATATTTTGGATACATAGCACATTGTCGAAACAAAATTGTTGATCAGTATGGAGTTCCATGTCACTGCTGTATATATACACCAAGAGCAAGGCTCAAGTCGATGCCTTAATCATCATTTGTAGAATTAAGTAATTATGTGATTCATTGATTTTTTCTTGTACATAGTGTATGTCATCAATTTTCTTTCTTGTATAATTCTTTGGCAACTATTAGGAATTATAAAAAGACGAGATTGTATTAAATTCGGAAAATGAACGAAAATGATTTTTGAGATATTTAAAAAAGTGAAGTTTTGCCTTTCTTTTAGTGTGCTTAAAAACTGAGCATAATTATAGAAATAGTGAAAAGTGGAAAATGTTGACGAAAATAAAAACTTATTTAATTTGACGTATAGTAAGTATAGTTAGTATACGGTTACAGTCCGTTATTCCGAAGGTTCGTTATTCCGAAGGTTCAGTTATTCCGAAGGTTCGTTATTCCGAAGGTTCGTTATTCCGAAGGTTCGTTATTCCGAAGGTTCGTTATTCCGAGGGTTCGTTATTCCGAAGGTTCGCGATTCCTAAAACGAAATCGGGTTCGTTATTCCGAAGGTTCGTTTATCCGAGAAACAAAATCTGGTTCGTTATTCCGAAGGTTCGTTATTTCGAAGGTTCGTTATTCCGAAGGTTTATTAGTCCGAAAATAAAATAGGGTTCGTTATAATACTATAATTTGTGATTTGTTTATTTAATTCACAGTCTGCATTAAGCATACCCCTCTCCCTTTCCCTCCCTTGGCCAGACCAATTAAACATTTAAGTTTATTATTTGTATCTCTTTATATGAAATTATAGCATTATAACAAACCCAAATTCATTTTCGGATTAACGAACCCGATTTCATTTTAGGAATAGCGAACCTTCGAAATAACGAACCCTCGGAATAACGAACCTTCGGAATAACGAACCCTCGGAATAACGGACCTTCGGCATAACGAGCTTTCGGAATAACGAACCCGACTAACGAACCTTCGGACTAACGAACCTTCGGACTAACGAACCGGATTTCATTTTAGGAATAGCGAACCTTCGGAATAACGAACCCTCGGAATAACGAACCTTCGGAATAACGAACCTTCGGAATAATGCAACAAATGTTCGGATTAACGAACCCTATTTCATTTTAGGAGTAACGAACCCTCAGGTATACGAAATTTGCGTGTTCGGAATAACGAACCTTCGGAATAAAGAACCTTCGGAATAAAGAACCTTCGGAATAACGAACCTTCGGAATAACGAAGCGCACCCAACTATACAACACCTGACGAAGTGTTGCAGCGGCGCACGAAACATCATCCCTTGTTGACCATACATTGCGAGACAAACGAATATCACTAGCGATATTATTTCCGATATACATAGGTTGTTTATTACAAATTTGTTTAATGTGTAAGTTAAAGTATCTACAGCGTCTAGGTGGCCTAATTTTCACAATTAGGCTCTCTGTACGTAATTTTTCCTCAAGAAAAAGAATTTGGCAGTCATTTCCCATGAAATCAATACATTTTGGGGTAATTAGTAAATATCGAATTGTCCTGGGAACGCCCCTTTTAAATCGCCAAAATGTGACGTCATCTAAAGAACGGACTAATGAACTAAATTCTGTAGATGACGTAAGCCAATAAATTGTCAATCACATGTCAATCACGCTGCCGATTCTGGACCCTAAATGTGGGCGGGGCGTAAACTGGCTGCTAAGTGAGATTTGGCATCAGAAAATTAGTCTAAAATCACTACTTTGTTTATGTTCATGGCGTTTTTTTCGGCAGACCTATTTTACAAGTCATCAACTATGGAATAAGCGCCAAAGTACGTTGTATTCTTTAGTTCCTTTAAAGGTACCGTTGAGTATTGGTATTTCCCGAAGTGCCTCCCGATTTGCCTTCCGAGGGAGCGAAGCGACATAACCATATATACTACCCTCAGTACTACATTACATTTATGTATGGTTGAATACAATGTATACCATTTGCGACATGGCAATTGTTTGTATGAAAGGATTTCTTCAAATTCACAGTAATGATGGCTAATCACAAACATTTTTACTATGAGTAAAACACTGTTATTTTATAACGTACATAATTTCTGAAACAATATTCTTGTTTGTTCTGTCAATGGTATTGTGTAAGAATCAAAATTTTAAATGTATGTTAGGATTATATAATTATTTAAAAGAGAAAAGTTTACCCCGAAAAAGACGTTTCAAAATGCTGGTTCTAGGCAATAGCAAACACACTTGTACGTCAATAAGTAATTATCATACAGTAAAGTTATTATGCGATATTGAAATGCACAGATGATTATCGAGAAAGATTTTATTACGAAAAGTATTATTATGGATTCACACAAGGACCGGCTTTTATATATAAAAATAGATAGTAAATCAAGTGTTTGTGATTAATATTTTGTTCATCATCACTGAATGTAAGAAGTAATTACCACGACAAATAAAACAGCAGATAGCGGAAGTTATTAAAAACAAAACAAGTTAGTAAAGAAGTCATATACTGGTGTTCCACGTATAAGTTACAGTCAGTGTGTGAATGCATGCATGTTGCACATTTTGCATAGTGTGAAACTCATAATGTGAAACTATAAACATAACACCATATTGACCAGTGGCGTAATGAGCAAGAACTGGTTTTTTTTTCTTGAGGGGGGGGGGGGGGGGGGCAAAAAATCATCCGCATCACCACCAGGTATAGCGTAATTGCAGTGTTACTAACTTTGAACAAGCGATGAGTCTGGGACGACGGAGCGGAGCAATCAAGTCCGAAGGAGCGAAGCGACTGAGCAGGGGGTGGGTGTGGGATGGCGGTGTCCCACTCCTACGGTAGAGAGCTTTTGCATTTTTGGATTTGAAACTGTGCAATATGGTGCATACCTAGGAAGGAAATTCGGACTTGGCGCCATGCATGTACAATATATGTGGGTTAGTATGTCATGATTCTACCGACTGAACAAAAAGTTATTTTTGTTTCATGAAGAAAACATTATTATAAAATATGCACCCCAAAAATAATATTTGCAAAGTGACATATACAGTTCACCCCCATTTAAGCCCCCCCCCCCCCCCCCCCCACACCTGTACGCCAGTCATATTGACATTGACTGTGTTTTTTCTTTTCTTTTTTTTTTCTTTTTGCAAACCTTTCTGTTCCGTTTCATGGGTGGATTTCAGAGGCGTCGATCCGTTTTGGGGATGAGGGGGGGGGGGGGGGGGGGGAACATTTTCCAGAGTCATCGGTGAGAGAGCTAAAAGCCCCACATTAGCATGCTCAGAATTTGCTGTGGGCGGAAGTTTTTGGTTTTTAGCCGTTTACAAAATATTGAATTCTGCGCACGTTGAAAGCGTCTTGATGGTTCGAAGCCCTGAATGGGTTGAGTCAAGGGGCACCCACATTGTTGACCTTAATGTACAGGCTTACAGGTGGGGAGCTGCATCGATGGTGTGGAGCACTGGCCAACTTTGACAGGGGTGGGGGCAGTCGCCTTCCCATGAAAATAGTAGGGGGGGGAGGGGGCAAACATATCGTCGGATAGGCGGAGCTGTAGTAGTCATGTATATAATCTGGTCGTGAAAAGTCATGTCGTTTGTCTAATTTATGTGTCATTTGGTTGAAAATAAAGAGTAAGAAATTGTCAAACTCCTTAATCCCCGAAGGCTCCATCCCCTGTGCCTTTATACTTGGGCCATATGAGGGGCGTAGACAACGGGGGGATGAGGGGGATGACATGTACAATCATCCCCCCCCCCCCCAGGTTTTAGGGAAGGATTTATTTTTGTGTGTGTGTATCTGTATACGAGTGGGAAAGAAAAAATTGTTGTATGAGCTAAGACTAAGACTGAGCTAAGTAATTTGTCATCAACTTTCAATTTTCGCTGCGCGCTTCGCGCGCGTACAGATTATCTCAGTTTTTTGTGTGTAACTTCCGTATGGTCTGGGGTGGGTAGGTACCGGTACTTTTCTTTTGTATACCGGGCCACGTAGTTCCAGTGTAGGCTGGCATTGCTCTGGCTGCTTGTGTAACGTGCACCAAATTGCACCATTTCAAGTATTATATAAATGCAAAATCTTCTCCGTGGAAGGGGGATACCCACTCTCAAACCCTCCCTATTTGGCTCTGCCCCAGCACTCGGTAGCTTCGCCCCTCGGGACTCATTCTTGGCAACAGGCTAAGTTGTTGGATCATACATAATGTGGCATATGGTGATGTTGGAACTGTGTATGACGCTAAATATAAATACAATATTTGTGTTTGTGTTGGGGTGCATATTCATTAGTGTCAATTATTTGTTTTCTTCGTGAAAATATATTTAACATTTCTGGTTGATCAAATCATAACACGCTTTCCCAGATACAGTCAATGTTAAGCCCGAATTTCCTATCTACAGTAGGTAAGCTCCAGATTGCACAATTTCAAGTCCAAAAAATGCAAAATCACCCTACCGTGGGAGGGGGGACACCCCCTCCCACACCCTCCCCTCGCTCAGTCACTTCGCTCCCTGTGTTGGGGTGCATATTTATTAGTGTGTCAATTATTTGTTTTCTTCGTGAAAATATATCTAAAATTTCTGGTCGATCAAATCATAACACGCTTTCCCAGATACAGTCAATGTTAAGCCCGAATTTCATATCTATAGGTAAGCACCAGATTGCACAATTTCAAGTCCAAAAATGCAAAAGCTTCCTACCGTGGGAGGGGGGGGGACACCCCCTCCGCCCGCTCAGTCACTTCGCTCCCTCGGGCTTGGTCGCTTCGCTCCTTGCAATGTCACTCCCACATCTGGCTCAAAGTTGGCAGCACTGTTAGTGTGGTTGGACATGAGCCCCTACACACACAACATCGTGAGCCCCCATAGGTTTTGCCCCCCCCCCCCCCCAATCCAAAACTGCTTCCGGCCCGTCTGGTCACGACCATCCTAACATCTAACCCCCCCCCCCCCCCCCCCTCCCCTGAGAGGACTTTCAAGCAATTGTCTTGGTCTCGAAATATTTCGGCAGGTGGTCTCGGCCGTGAACAAATTGGTCTTGGTCCGGTGAACGGCAAATCACCCCCCCCCCCCCCCAGGTGTAAGAACCTGTCTACGCCACTGGGCCATATCAAATTCGGCCGCTCCTGCTCCCCACCCGTATTATATGGCACACCGAATGTATACTTACAAACAAAATAATCGCTCGTCAAAACCCTACACATATTTTAAGCTAGAGAGTTCTAAATTGCTGAAGTCATGAAGTTTCATTGGGGCTCAGCCCCCTGTTAAATGACTCCAGTACAGGAGCACCTAGCAGGCTCATCGCTACTGTATTGCCATGCACGCTATACACACTCATAACGATCCACTATTTCATAACTTTTAAACCCCATCTAAAAGGGCGATACGGGGGCGATACGGGATCCCTATATGCCACAACGTGTTCGAAAATTGTTGCAAATGTCGTACATAATTTTAGTGTAAAGGCATAGCAAGGAACTAAATGAAATAGTATAGGTGGTCAAATGGCCTTAAAACAGTGCCCTAGGGACACATCTATGGTGGCATTAAAGGGAAATTTTATCCCAAAATCTCCCTAAATGCCACCATAGATGCGTCCCTAGGGCACTGTTATAAGGCTCTTTGACCACCTATACTATTTCATTATGTTTTCCTTGCTATGTCTTTTAAAAATACGCTACGGGTAGATTCAGTATCTTATACAATTTTATCACACATAGAGCAGTTCTAAATATCTGAAATCTAAAAGCTTCCGGGTGCCCCGCCCCCTGGGCCCCCATTAAGGTCCCCAATATGGGTGCCCTTTGATTCAACCCATTCAGGGCTTTGAGCCATCAAGACACTTTCAGTCTGCGCATAATTGTTTTTTTAATGAAAAAGATAGACGTTGTATGCCTAAATATACATCTTGATAGTTCTAAATGGCTAAAACCCAAATGGGAATGCCAATGTTAGGCTTTCGGCTCTGTCACTGGTGACTCTTGGAAATATTTCCTCCCTAATCACAAAAACGGATCGACGCCTCTGTAGCCAGGGCTACAGCCCCGGACCCCGCATCATACGCCTACGACTACCATGACAACAACAAGGGCAGCGAAACCAAAAACTACTCGACAATTTTGCGACGAGCGGTGGGGAGAGTATATATAAAGGCTGTTATGTCAAATTATTCTTCCAGAAGAGAACCTCAGTGTGATTGCGAGACAGCTCCAGCGTTGACATTTTACTAACTCGAAAATCAAATGAACACCGATGAATTGAAGATGGATTTCTTGCAGAAAATAATATGTGGTGTCATACTAATAATGATGAACAACTATTGTATTTGGGCCGCAAGAGTTACTCTCAATTTTGACGTTGACTCTAGTGTAGTGAGCCAAGGCACCGAGGCTGTATTTGAATGCTACTCGTCGACGATTCCGGACAATTTCTTTCAACTCGGAGGTCGCATAGAGTTTATCAGATATCCGCACTTCTCCCAGTCGATGGAAGTCATCGCTGAGTGGACTCGACTATCTAGTCAGCAGATTCTTCTAGACAATCTGCATGAACAATACAAAGTTGAAGGCATTCCCGACGGTAATAACTTTACTCAAAAGCTGACGATAAGACGTACTAAGAAGACCGATCAAGGACACTATTACTGTGCAATATTTGATTCGACCGGATTGAAAGTAGTGGAGTCAAATCAAATACTGTTGAAGGTAAAGTATCCTCCCGCCGATCATTACCCCGTCTGCACAGCCATCCCGGAGATGGTAGGGGACAACATCGAACTGTATTGTGAATCCGAGCAGACCACCCCAGCGGCAACCCTACATTGGTTTAAAGGTGACGTCAAGGTTGCTGATGGTACGCCCATTGAGAAGCACTATACGTCTTTCTATGAAGCCCGTCCGGGTGAACTTGACAGCCAGTTTGAGTGTCGACTTGCGTACGACGACGAAACTGGGACGGAGGTGAACAGAAAGTGTCGATTCAGTCGACCCTTTGTCAATGTAACACTTCAAGGTTTTGACCAATCAAATGAACTCTTCACCTACCTGGCGTTTGCCTATGCTAATCCTCCGTTTGTTACTGGTCTCAACTGCACAGTTGAACCGTCATCTGCTGGGACTCAGCTCACCTTTGTAGAGGAGTTTCCTGGGTATGGCACGTTTACCACCAAGTTACTTCCAGAAGGTGTTCACATTGCTTGCCGAGCTGGAAACGTGTTCGGAAACACAGAAGTGATTGTAAACACTACACTTACAGCAGGAAGTACGAACCATCCATGTGTCCCTCAGCCCGCTGAGTCCAGCCAAGGTCAAGGTCAGGTCACAGACATGCTACCGTTCATTGTTGGTGTGTCCCTCCTGAGCTTGGCATTGCTGGTACTAGTTGCGATTCTTACATCTGTCATATGGAAGAAGGGCAAACCAGGGAGTCGATCTCCTATCACCGAAGCTCACGGAACTCTGATCCCACAGGTGTCGTACCGCTCGGATTCGACTTCCGGTGGAGAATATCTGGGGCAAGCTGGCAACAGCGCAACCATCCAACGAGCCCTCCCAGCACAACCCGTCGACTTAACTTCTACAACTACTCTCAGGTCGGTTGTGACAACTCCGGCTTTGGGTTTTGACACGCTGACAAGGCAGAAACTGGAATCAGTGTCCAGCAATGCCACGACAACCACCAACATGGACATGCCGTACCAGGACATGGTAGGGGACACCGGTATCATGAAATCGCGCCATGGAAGCTTCGCCAACGACGCACGACCGGATATACATGCTCTTCTCTGTCGATCGAAGTCCATTCCTGCGTCCATGGTTCCCGGACCCAACGGCGGCTTCCTCCCGCACAGACTGGTAGCCACTGACGGACGTCGAATCCAGCGATCGGCGAGCGAGAGTCACGACAGTAATAGCGATGCGTGTTACGAAATCCCCGATGCTGTCCAAGAACGTCGTCAACTGACGAGAGCCGTCAGTAACGACTACCAGTATGCCACGAGCCCTATGATCACGCAGAAGGAATTCCTAATCTCACATATGCAGTGCGCCAATACTCCCATACAAGGAGACGACTCCGTGTTTCCCGCGCTCGACATCTAAACGTCTCATTAAAATGGACAAATCCTTGCTATTAATCTTGAACAATCCATCGTGATGAACGGCTGAAGTTAAGAAGAAAAGGTCTCACTTATTCAGACTATCCTGTTAAAATGGTTGACTATTTGGTTTTTAAACATACGTTCAGTAATGTATAATTAGTTGTACGTCTGGGACCGCCTTTAATGATCGTCATCATTCACGAGAGACGCAAGCGAGGTTCGAACCCAGGCCGAAAAGTGCGAAGAGTGGAACTATGACCTCTACGCGGCTATACAGGGTGGCCCCAAAAAAACGGAACGGGGCACTTCCCAAAATATAGTAACAAATGTATTATGTCCATCGGATAGAGTGTCTTTTCAAATGAACAACGATACCAAGAACAGTCAATTTGGTCGTGTAGTTTTTGTTTTAGGGCGCTGTGAGTGACACCATGTCAGGTTCTCTTTTTTGTCAATTTGTATTGAGCCAGCGCTTGATAAATCGCACGAACCGCCGTTCATATCGTTGAGCATCGCGCACTGTTGTTAATGTGCACTCAGCCGTGTGCCGAGAGAATGGGCATGCTCGCAGAATGGTATTACGGGCAAGGAGTGCGGTTAAACTGGCATTGACTAGGTCAAAATCGACATAAATCGGCACCTGACATGGTCTCACTCACTGCATGCGTCCTTAAACAAAAACGACCTGACCAAAATTACTGTTCTTGGTATCGTTTTTCATTGGAAAGGACACCCTATCCGATGAACATAAACATTGTGGTATTATATTTTGGGAAGTGCCCCGTTCCGTTTTTTTTGGGCCACCCTGTATACATGACTTTTTAATTATACGTACCCGGAAAAGTTCATTGAATATAATATTGTCTTTAATGTACAGTTACAAAGACACTCGCAGATAAGTGATGACGATGTCTGTTGACCACCTGTTTAAAAATTGTATAGATTTTTTTTTGTGTTGATATGAAATCGGTTTTGTTTGCATATTTTGGATACATAGCACATCGTCGAAACAAAAATGTTGATTAGTATGGCTTGTTTAATGTCACTGCTGTAAATACATGTCGATTAAAAAATAATCTTTTGTACTCAATTAAGTAATTATAATAAAGTGTTTACATTGATGTGATGCAAAACACGTTCTCATTTATATAGTTTATGATATCTATTTTCTTTCTTGTCTAATTTTATGCCAACAATTAACAATGATAAAAAGACGAGATTATATTAAATTCGGAAATTGAACCGAAAATTAGTTTTACTTCAATAAACACGCCGTATCGACGATTTAAATCAATTTTATCACATTTTAATTGTATTTGTTGGGCTGCAGCCTCCAATACCTCCGTCAGATACAATGTATACCAATTGCATCATGGCAACATGATAAAGTACACGCATTGAAGTACACTAATACTGATGACTAAACACAAACATGTTTACTTTAAGTAAATGAGTGGTGCTTTATTAATGTACATGTAATATACAATTTGTAAAGTTATATTCTCGTTTGTTTTACCATGAAAATGGCATTGTGCGGGATCAAAGTTTTGAAATGTATGTTAGGCTAATTATGATTTTCAAAAGAAAAGTTTAGCTCAAAGACGTTTCAATATGCTTGTACTGGGCTATATAGCAAACACACGTGCACGTAAATTATGATCATAATGATAATAATAAATTCAATTTATATAGCGCGTACAATTAGCAATAAATTCTCTATAAGTAATTAATAAACATGTAATGTAATGATTCGGTTTTAAACTGACGAGTTTATTATTGAGGAAGATTCTCGGAGAATAAAATAATATTCACACAAGAACCGGCTATTGAGAGAAGGGGATATATATTGTAAATAGACAAAAATACATAGTAAGTCGACTGTTAATGATTTCTATTACTCATCATCACATGGATGTAAGAAGTATATAATAACTATGAAAAATAAAATAGCCGCTGTAGCGAAAAAGTTATTGAAATAAAACAAAAGTGAGTAAAGAAGTAAATTTGTACAAGTACGGCATATTGGTGTTCCGCGTGTACCAGAGTGTGTGAATGCATATGTTGTACATTTTGCATAATGGTTTGATAATGAGAAACCCATTGTATATCAACATAATTTATTGACATTGTGCAAAAACGAACGAAGGATCATTGATATAATGTGTGTTGTGTGATCTGATATGTCTACTGAGTGATGTGCGAAAATTCCATGGTAAATGGCTATAGTGTCATATGACGAATAATAATTCATGAGCGAAATGCAATGCTAACACCCTGCATTGACTTTGTACACAGTTTTCATTCTCCATTGAGAATTTAATATCCCGACACTTCAAACATTCACTTTTTAACGAAAGAGAAATTTGGAAAACCAAAGCAAGTTCCATGCTTTTACTGATAAATATAAACACACTGATGGATGTGAGAACGGCTAGAGATTTAAGTAAATTATGTGGATCTCGACAATGTTACTAGATCCTTTTAAAAATGTTTTATCATAGCAACCATTATCCTCATATTTATATTATATTAGTGATTACCCGATTCAAGTGATTTTGTCTATAGTATACATAATACATTCCATATATGACTTGTGGTATTCAGTTTAGCATTTGATGTATGAGGAAGTAAGAAGAACATGCAAACAAAATAAATTGTGTTGATATTCAATGCTAACCCATATTATAAGAAATAGGAAGTGTAGTTAATAAAGGAGATCGTGCACTTTGTCATCATTAATCAATTAAGCTGTACAGCTGATATTATTATTATAGAAAATAAATTCCCTTATGTTTCCGCATAATATAGTTTCAATATTTATGGTAGAAACTCATTCTGGCAATTACAGCTTTACGTTTTGTACGAAATCGATACAACGTACGCTACAGCTGGCAATTAATAGAAACAATCGCTTTTGCTTTTGGATATACAATTTAAAGGGGAAGAAATTACCCTAGTATTACCCAATTTAGGTCATCATTCACTCAATAAATGAATGAATGAATGAATCAGTCAATCAATAAATAAATCAATAGATCGAGCAATCGATCAATTGATCAATCGATCAATCAATCGATCGAGCATCCGATCTATCGATCAATCAATCAATCAATCAATCAATCAATCAATCAATCAATCCAACAATACATCAATCCATCAATCGATACGTCGATAAATCGATTCATCAATCCATCGATCAATCGATCTTTCAATCAGTCAATCAATCAATTATTTAAAATCAGCGAAGAAGTCATAATACTGTATACATGAGAACCGACAGGGATCAAACATAACAAATTGTCCCCGAATATTGGGGGAAAACAATACTCCACTTATCATTAAATGAAATGAAATGGAATTCAACGGCCGAAATGAAATGAAATGAAATGAAATGAAATGAAATGAAATGAAATGAAATGAAATGAAATGAAATGAAAAGAAAAGAAAAGAAAAGAAAAGAAATGAAATGAAATGAAATGAAATGAAATGAAATGAAATGAAATGAAATGAAATGAAATGAAATGAAATGAAATGAAATGAAATGAAATGAAATGAAATGAAATGAAATGAAAAGAAATGAAAAGAAAAGAAATGAAATGAAAAGAAATGAAATGAAATGAAATGAAATGAAATGAAATGAAAAGAAAAGAAATGAAATGAAATGAAATGAAATGAAATGAAATGAAATGAAATGAAAGAAATGAAATGAAAAGAAAAGAAATGAAATGAAATGAAAAGAAATGAAATGAAATGAAATGAAATGAAATGAAATGAAATGAAATGAAATGAAATGAAATGAAATGAAATGAAATGAAATGAAATGAAATGAAATGAAATGAAATGAAAAGAAAAGAAAATATATAGAAAGAGCATATAAACTATACATTTACAAAGTTATACTATAGACCCCTTTAAGGTTACCCAGTTCTGACACCTGTTACGTACCATGCTACTCGCGATTACAGTTTGATAATTTGATCACTAATCATTTTGATGATTCAAGTATGTCAAAGATATAATACATTATAAAGATACAAGAGAAAATGGATAGTGCAGTTTTGGCAAACTTAATTTTATTAACTAAAACTTGTATGTTATCATAAACATTTGATAGCTATTATTCAATGATGCTTGAATTGTTGAAAAAAAAAAAAACACATATCAACGGATAAGTTACCGTATAGGGCTGTTTTAATAAATAAAAAAAAAAACACCGGTTAAAGGGATAGTTGAGTATTGGTCAAACTTAACTTTAGTTACCAAAACCTGCACCATTACGGTACAAACTAATAGTTATAACTCCACCATGCTCGAAAAGTATATACACAATTACAAACGACAAAGTAAAACCCCTGTTATCATTCAAAAAGAGCCGTTACAACTCAAGAGTCAAATTAACTCTAGAGAACGCTCTAGGTCCTCCTTATACGGGACTGAAAATGAATATTGTTTGTGCACGCTAATTGTGCATAAAATACGGTACTTACCACCGATTCATTCTCCAATATGTGATCCAACTATCGGTTGGATTAAAATTATGATTTTTCCCTCCATTCCGCTAAAAATCAGTGATTTATGCGCCTCCTCGACTTCTCTCCGTGTGTTAGCGCGACTCCGAACAGATTTTTAACGAAAGATGATCGCGATGGCCGCCGATGCGAACGGCGAACGGCGCTTGCGATACGTGTATACGGTTAGAAGGACCTAGAACGCTAACGCTTCGCGCTAGCGTTCTCTAAATCTGATAGCCGGACGTCAATCACTTTTATATAATATATTGAAAGCAAATTTTACAACAATGAGAGCATTTGAATGGGAATTATTGTTATTTCCCATGTTTTTCTTAATGATCTTTCACATGGAATTGAAATCAACCAAATCAGTTACAATTAATTTATGGGGGGCACTTTGGAAAATACCAATACTCAACGCTCCCTTTAATACAAGAGGACGTCCTCCAGATACTTAGGCCTACTTGTAAGACTTTAAATGAAAACAAAAATTAATAGAGCAATCCTCAACAACAATTTTCAAGCCACTTTGGTATACATTTTGAAAATGTGAAGGCTTTACAAATTAAATTATTATAGGTTTTCCCGCTCAATTTTGCACTTTTTTCAATCGAATTCATTTAGGGTCATTCGAATTCGCGCATTGCCGCGTAATCGTTGGTATCGGTCTTCCAAATTCCGAATAAGTGCATGCGAATTCATGCATACGCACACGCTTTCGTGAATAGACACAGAAGTTCATTTATGGGCATTCGAATTCGCGAATGTGCAGCCAACTGTCAACGGCCTTTCGCGAATTCGAATGACCATTGATGAAAAGGTATGCACTTTGTGCAAATTCACTTGCTCCTACGTGATTTTGAACGACTATTTACGAATTCGAATGCTGCTTTGGTACGGCGATCGCAAATCGCGCGAATTCGTTTGCTCCTATTATCAATTCGATTGACACAATCGCGAAATTGAGCGGGAAAACCTATATTATTATTATTATTATTATTTATTCGACCAAAAAGCACAATACAATGTAAAATACAACACAACTATATATGCACAAATTACAAAAATACAAGTTACAAGACAGAAGAAAATAGTTAGAAGCAGTGTGTGGGTCAGGGTTCACAAAAGTAAAGTACATTACTGTTGCCCTCGGGCATGTGAACCCTCACACACTGGCTCCAGAAGATGCAGCATTACGGAACATAAATTAATAACAATTAATGTATACCTATATCTATATCAACGTCCATATTCGAATCATCATCATCATCATCATCATCATCATCTGTACGGATGGGATGGATCCCATCCGGCATGTCCGGACCCGGTGATTTGCTTGGATTGAGCTTTTTCCAGACGTTCTCTGTTGTAATCTCTACATGGTGTTCAAAGGGGCATACTTGTTCAAAAGGTGGCATATTCGAATAAATGTGCCGGGTGTGGGCCCCACGTTTCGGGCCACATTTATTCCAAACGAAAATATATTTATGGATATTTCAGCTGTATCTGAACCCGATTTTTATAAAAGTTTATTCTGTCCTTAAAACTGTGTGCTTTATCAAATGGTTCTTTTTCACCCCTTTTTCATTCCTCACGAAAATATTATTTTTTATATTGAAGCGCCTTCACTTTACTATCCCTTTAATCAGTCACTGATCGAAGCAGGGACTCTTTGAAAGCGTCATTTCTAAATACAAATATTTAAAGTATACTTTCTAAATCAATATAAATGTATACCTTGAGTCCTTGACCATATTTTAGTGCAAATTTCATACAAAACGTATTGCTCTTGCATTCGATTTCTAAGAATGTATTTTTGTTTTATACCCTGTAGGTTACTAGTAGCTTATGATCGCGATATCTCAAGCCATGGCAACCACATACCCGGATGTTAAATAACCGATTCTACAGCATGCATACAGTACGGAAACGTGTATTTTGTACATGCGACCGCCAATATGCGCTGTGTATGTAAAATGTGTACCGTATATACCGGTACGGTACCTACCATAGCTAGAGAGTCGCGTAAAAAGGTTGCGATAGAAGTATAGTATAAATTGCACAGGAATTGATAATTAAAATTGAGGTTACAGCAAGAGCAGATAGGCTACTCTTTATATTTTTCAATCCAAATGACAGAAGACTCATTAAATATGTCTAGCAAGTCAAAACCGGACCAAGAAAATGGATAATCTAGCTCTAGGAATTCGAAAACGACTGGCCTTCAGTTCAACAACAACGAATCGACAACGGCGTCAACACCAACTGCTACGGGGGAGTTACGGCCACTTTTAAGGTCCATGCTGGGGTACCGCCTGCTGGATGAAACTGTGATGAAGGCAGTCAGTGCCCGTTGTCGTTGACCATTGGAATTGCTTTATTTATCAGACTATTTTATTGATTTTTTGTAGAATTATAGGGATGGTTATAGGCCTACATTGGCTCTACTTTATAACAGATCTGTAATATTGACAACGAGGTCAAAATAGCTGTTTAAGAACAACTTTTTCAAAATCAAGTTTCATCAAATTTAGACAAATTGCAGAATTTCACGATGGAAAGATCAGGGAATGCCACAGTAGCAGAGAGGTTTAGGGTAAGATTTTAACATTTTATTTACGACTGAATGTAAGTGCTACTTTACAAGTAAGATCATATTTTGTAATGGATTAAAGAAAGCCAGCAGTAAAGTATGGTAAATTGGTAATTGTGGATGTGGTGTGGCAACATAGGTAGAGCGCGCGCTTTCCAATCGTGAGATCCCGGGTTCGAACCCTGCCCACCGCGTTTGTCCTTCGGCAAGACAATTCATCCACTATTGCTGCTCTCTACCCAGGTGTATAAATGGGGACCGGTAGGAGGTGAAAGCCTTTATGTGAACGATCTTCTTGAGCCCACTGAGCGCTTGGAAGGAATACTCCCCAGGGAGTGGAGATGGTGCACACAATGTGTGCTGGTTCGCATTGTATCCTATGACCAGGGTAATAATAAAATTGTAAAGCGCTTAGAGATGATTATCAATCATGATAAGCGCTATATAAAAATTGGATATTATTATTATTATTATTAATACATTTCAATGTTTTTCAGCCTGATCAAGCCTCAAAGTTCAAAATCAAGAATCAAGAAAAAGGTCAAACAAGAACAAACAAAATAACAAATTACAATTGTTTCGCCACTCATATTTTGGCAAATGTAAATCAAGGTATCTCTATATTAAACTATCAAGATTTACTAAAATTAGACTGTTTATTTAAGAAATGTATGCATTTTAATCGATGTGATCAAAATAAGAAAGTACCAATGAATAAATTAGGGGATGAGAGAGAAGGGGAGAGATGGAAAGACAGTGAGAGAGTAAGACTAAGAGACATAAATATAAATTGTGCCATTTGTGGAAATATATTATTATTGTAGGCATCATCATCATGACTTGGATATTAATAACCATCATCAGCAGCAGCATTGTCATCATCACCATCATCATCAACCAACCAAAAAAATACTTTTTTTTTCACCGAGGGCTATTTTGAAAATTTTGAGGGAGAAAAATGCCCTCGTGAAATTATTCACGAGGGCTATTTTGGGGCTCACAGGGGCTCTTATTTTTGTTTACATCGTTTACACTGCTCACGGGTCTAATAAATGATTATCAATATTTATCATGATGTGACCTATAGGGACACGGATTTTCCGCAATCGCGGAAAATCGCGGAATTGACAATTTGAAACGGAAATTTTTATTTATTTATTTATTTATTTATTTTTTTCTTTCCTTCTTTTTCGGAGCCCGGGACCCGATGGTGACGGTCGGGAACTGGTGTGATCGACCGAACCAACTCAGCCTTAATCATTATTGAATAAATTTTAAAGATATTTACTCTCTGGCCTGTGGTAAGTCCTTCCTGATATCAGGCATGACACATTCCCCCTAAATTTTGATGATTTGTGGGTGAAAATCATGATTTTACCCTACTCATTGAATTTTATATGGAGTTCTATGTAAACGGAATTTGCAGTTTTTCACATGTACAAAGTCTATGGCAAAACGGAATTTCCGTTTTTCAGGCAGGTAAAAACGGAATTCCAGATTTTCTGAAACGGAAAAGGCCTTTTTTTGAAACGGAAAATCAGTCTCCCTAGACCTATCCGATTATGACAGGTTTGGTACGTTTCTGGCCCTTTCCGATCATGCAGAATGATGATCTTAAAAAAAAAAAAAAAAATTCTTCTTTTTTTTTTCGCCCCCGAGCCTTGGCTCACGGGGGCGATTTCAAAGCTTTCGGGGGCGAATCGCCCGTCGCCCCCGTGTATTTTTTTGGTTGTCATCAACATCAACACCAATATCAACATCAACATCAACACCAATATCAACATCAACATCATCATCGATCATCACTTAGATCAGTCTAAATTAGTTATTGCATTGTACGTCAAAGGGACGGTATGGGTGTTGTCCCGTACAATAGTTATTACGTAGTGTCAATAGTGTTTACCGCCTTACCGGGACTAATTTATTACGCGGACGCACACTGCATATCAAAATAGCAGGGATGTACTTCGATGAACCGCATCACATGGCAGAGTAATTTATTCACATAAAACAGGATGTGCCATATGGGCACGTCTTCGAAGAGATTGCCCCATAATCATTAAGACATTATCAATCATCACCATCACCATCATCATCATCATCACCAACATCATCATCATCAGCAAGATCATTATCTTCATATCATCATCATCATCATCATCATCATCATCATCATCATCATCATCATCATCATCATCATCATCATCATCATCATCATCATCATCATCATCATCATCATCATCATCATCATCATCATCATCATCATCATCATCATCAGGGCCATTCTTTGAAAAGTGAAACTTTTTTGGAAAAAATGAAGTTTGTTTTTTCAGTAGTTTTATTCCATTATTGGAAAGATCAGTGTCCAAGGATTCATGAAATATATATTTTTTTTTATTTAGAAAATTCCTTAGAAAAATTCATAAATTTACATATTTCAATATTCAAATAAAAATCATAACTCAGAAAATAATCAAGCTAGCTCATTCCTTTTATTCTCCTGTACATGATGATACCAACTTTGTGACAATTGAACTTCATTTTACTATCTAAACCTAATATTTGTAAAATTTCTATTTCCATTCACATTGTACATGTCACACACGTGACCACTCCAAAATGTCACACACGTGACCCAGACATCCCCACATAATAACGTGCATTAAAAAACAACCGTTCGAGATAAGTTTAATCTTTCACCATTTTCTTACTTAGAGATATATCAGTTGTCTGATACTAATATGAACATTTTAGCTTTTCATATTTCACAGGATTTCCAAAATGAAATTGAGTTAAACAATTTTTCTTCAAAAGTGCTCCCGTGCAAAGTCACACACGTGACCGATGCCATTTGACCTCTGTCCTTGGGCAACGTAATCCTAATAAAATCTTTTGTGTTACACATGAACGACTTCAACATATGCAAGTCATATATGAAGTTCACATCACCATACGTCCTATACTTACTAAAATATAAGCATCCTATTTCAGAATTGTTCATATTTTGGGTCACACACGTGACCAAGAATGGCCCATCATCATCATCATCATCATCATCATCATCATCATCATCATCATCATCATCATCATCATCATCATCATCATCACATTATTGTGAAATATATTTTGTTGCAAGTTTTTGATCATAAGTCGACATGTATGTTATGTGATTTGTATTAATTTTATACTTCAGTTAACCCAGACACCTATGCTGAGTTGCAGTCAAACGAGGGGCCTCCCGGGGCTGCCTCCACTCCCAACAGACCTTGCAGACAAGCCATCTGATCTCTACCAGGTAAACATTTCTCTTTTGTCACTGTCATATAATTCTGCCTAATGTTGTAGATGGCAGTGACGTAGTGTGATTTGATTGATTTTGGGGGGGGGTTCACACAAATTATTTTGGGAGCGCATTTTATGTATTTCTGTATTTTTCACAAATTTATTGTTTTTGTCAATTTATTGGGGGCACATGAAGTCGTGAACCCCTCTCCCCCCTTAGCTACGCCACTGGTATATGGTGACCACACAAACTTCTTACTGTCTCATTTGATAAGCATTTGTAATAACCATACAAAAAGGACTGTGCACAGTTGTTTGGTTTTCTGAAATGTTCCTTGTATTTTTGCCTGTGTTAAAAACAAAACTAAACATCTAGTACAAAAATTGAGAAATTTTATATGACTTTTAGTTTGCATAACTCCATTATTTTTATCCTGTTTTTTTAAATCAAGACAATTATGATTACATTCCTTTATCATTTTCCCCTTTTTCCGTACATGTATGTATTTTGAAATCTGATCAGATCCTTCAATTTCAGTTTCAATTTCAGGTGTTTCACATTGTTTATAAACAATATCGGAGTAGAATGCATGGATAAGGACCTGACCCTTGTCAATGAGATCACAAAATCCAGCCATGGAGGGACATGATTTAATTAGGAGACATGATGAACATTATAGTTATTGTCATTATTGTTTTTTTGATTAACAGATTGTCCTGAAACACAGCGAGCACCCGCCCATCATGCAGGGCAACTCCTGGACACTCGCTGCGCCCTTCAAGGAACAAAAATACCATCGGACCCCAAGCGAATCGATAGCCAACAACTATACCCCGAGCGCCAGCCACCTCAAGATCAAGAACCTTCCTCGGCTCAACCTTACCAGATCAATAACCCAAGGACAAATGAGCAGAAAGAGGAGCTATTCACCACGTATCCTTTCAAATTTGTCATACACATTATGATTTTATTTTGTCTGTGTATAGATGTGCATTATACCATTCAAGATGATCTGATTTTGGTATATCATTCATTCTCTATTCAGATCCCAGCCCGAGTATGTTCGGGCCAGTCCTAAATGGGTTGAATCAAAACATTTGTTGTGTTCTTTCAAACTTGAAATTGTATTGAAAGGTGAACAAACAAAGTTTCTGGACCACATGGGTGTATTAGACCTAGCAATAATAAACCATTACAAATTTAACTTGACATAAATATGTTCCTTTACTTCAAATATCCAGCCCCCATGAAATCTCCAAGGAATGGTGCAGTGTCAGACATGTCTCCAAGAGCAAAGACATTTGTGGGCAGAAGACCAAAACAAAATGGGTATGTATTCGCTAATAGGCACACGTATATAATTACCATTCGGTTTTGTCTCATAGGCAATCCTTCTATAGTCTATCTAGACAAAATGCATGTTTTGTGTTCACTTTTCTTTTGCCAACACATGCATTGTCTATGTATGAATACGACAAGGAAATTGTGTAAATAGTGTGTTTGGTCATACTACCTAGTATAACGGATTGACGGATTCTGACCAAACTTGGTACATGTATGTATCTTGGGGAGCCGATGAACTGATTACATTTTGGGGTCATGAGGTCAAAGGTCAAAGGTCACACGGCTCATATATGCAAAAATAGCTTGTAATTGGAAATCTCATGAACTGAATGTCAGATTACAATCCAACTTGGCACCTAAATGTATCATAGGGAGCATTTGTAGTCATTAGATTTTGGGGTCATGAGGTCAAAGGTCAAGGTCACAGGACTCATTTTGTAAAATTATCTCAAGAATCAGTTGAAAAATAACCGTCAAACCTGGTACCTATAATTTGAATTTTGGGGAGCTAATAAACTAATAAAATGTGGGTCATGAGGGCAAAGGTCAAGGTCACTTACATATAGCTCATAATTGTGATATGTCAAGATCTGATAGACAGATTACCATCAAAATTGAGTTGACAGAATTAATTCTGTGTATGTTAATTTGGGCTTGATAAATCGCGCAATGACAAAGGCATCATTTTCAACTGCGCGCAGTCGAAGATCCATCTAGTTTTAAAATGGCAGCAAGAACCTACATGTATATAGACAAGCTTATACATGGATGTAGTACTTTCAAAACTGCTCTAGTGATTACTGGTCTAACTACAGATTCTAGCTGTTCTTTGACTCTGGGTTTTTCGTCCCCATGGAACAATAGTGGACTATGAAATGGTCTCCATACAGTTATATTATATGTGTCTGTCTGAGAATGAAATATTACATTTCAAAACAAATTTCTTTTCCTCAAATTTCTTCACTGTTCTTAATTTTGTCAAATGATGTTAAATCTCATTGCTTTGACATCTAATATCATGTCTACATTATACATGCAGTACATACACAAAATTGTGTGCACTTTCTCCATTCGTAAATTACAGCAATTATTCACACTTTATGCAAAATTATTTGTGAAGTAGATAAATCCTTTTCTCCCTAATTTGTGGATTGATTTTTTATTATGATTGTTTCATCTGAAAGAGCTAGGTTGCGCGTACAAATTTTGCTACATGGTCAATTATAAATGCTCACAGACAAGATTGCTATGTAAAATTTTATAAACAGTATTTTTGTTTGTTTAAATGATGAAAAAATGTGTGCATTATATACAGCCAGGTGGCCAAAATGACACGTATCAGATAGACTGCTGTCAAAGACTTGTGTATTCTAGATCCTAATTTGTTGGTGGCCAATGCACAAGTTAAAGGGCAAGCCCTGATAGTGATTACAAAAATGAACCTGTAAAGGTATTTATCATTAAAACATGATTCTGTGTGCACTTTGTAGGCACCAGAATGGTCAGACGAATGGGCATGCAAATGGACACGGCACACAGCTACCTGCCAGCCGACCTATGACCCCTGAGCAGCAGCTGACTATCATACGTGGCGTCGAACACAAAGCAGACAAAGCAACGGGAGAGCCATCGGAGAGAGACTTGGAGGTATTTTGTCCAATTTAATTGAATTCAAATGTTTACAGGGTTTAAAGTTGTGTTAAACAGTCATACCCAACTTAGTGGCCACCTTTCTGTAGTAGCCAACCTGCCTAAAGTGGCCACCTAAAGTATTTCCCCTGCAGAAAAAAAACAATGTTATGGAACCTGTCTATAGCATTTACCTGTCAACAGTGGCCACTTTCCTTATTTCCCTTTTGTGGTTACTATACACAGGTTTGACTGTATATCATTATTTCAGATTACTGATAGAAAAATAATGGTATGTTATTATGCTATGGTGGCCCAATTGGGCCACCAAGACTGCACTTTTCATTTTCTGGTGGCCCTTGGCCATCAGGCCACTGCTAGCCTACATGTAGGTCAGAGGTCATATGAGGTCAACTTCTTTCAAGTTCCTTTATTGCTATGGGGCATGCATACTATAGTTATAGGTCACTAACACAGGTTAATTAACTACATCAGAGGTCAACTGAAATCATGGTCTAGCTAATATGAAAACAACGATAAGTGGGCGAGACATAATCTGGCAATAACCTTTGTTTGATTAGTGCCAGCTTTTAAGAGTCATTTTTATAAACAAAAGTTGAAGGCAAATGCCCAGTACCCATATAAAGAAAGGCATCAAAACAAATCTATCAGTTTTAATTAATTTGGTCAAAAAAGTGTGGGCTAAACTTTGTGGTGTTTCTAAATATGCATGACAAAGCAAATTTAATGGATTTGAAAGCACTTACTTTGTACTTTATGATACCTTTATGAGAGACCAAACAAGATTTAGTGCTACATGATACCTGGGAGTTTGATTATTGTGGTGGAAGAGACTAAACAAACATCCTCTCTCGTCTAGTGCTCGATGATAGTTCTAGTTTCTGTTGGTTAGGGGATTGAATAGAACAAAATAAGGTCTTGAAACCAGGAAGTTTCAGTGGATGGCTTTGTTGAAATCAAAAGTCCTCTTGATTTAAGTGTTTGTATATAATTTATTGGAGGCCATGAACCCATTATATGTCATTATATTTTTGTCAATATCTCAAACAGCTGGGTTTTAAAGGTGTTATTCTTTTTATCAGATATTATTTTGTCTTATAATTTATTGTTTTTCTTGTAGAAAGTACTTTGTAAGCTAGATTAAGGTCAAATTTCTGCCTTATGTATAAGGAGAAAAAACAAAGGATTGTGTGATTTTTATGATTTCTTTATAAAAAATACTTGGGTATTTGAAATCATAACACGTTCAATTCAACTAGCTCTAACTTCTAAGCCCAATTGGGGAAATCATGAAATCAAACAAGTAAAATAAAAATCAATTTATTTTTATTTAAATTGTGATTATTTTTTTTTACCAAAAGCAATTTTTATGATTTTTTTAGCCTCCACACTAACTTTTTTCTCTACTGTCCTGATTGGGAAAGTACATGTAGAATCTTACTTTCCCAAACTGATCTTTTTTTTTATCAAGGCTCTCCATTAAATAACATTTTCCTTCATTACATATCTGATGTATAATTATGATCCATTGCAGAGGTACTACTACTACATCACGCGAGGGATCGATGAGAACATGGTAGCCTCACCCCCAGCCCTCATGATGGATAATGTGAAGGAGCACATCCCGGGTCTGCTGCTGGACCAGCCGTACCTGGCCAAGATGCGGGAAGAGCTGCAGGAGGAGATCATCAGGGACTATGACTTCAGCGCAAGGAAAGCAATCAGTAAGAGCGATGCTTTGAACATTCAACTTCACTAATTAAACATCTATTGAACTACATTATTCAAGCCTCCACACAATTATTTTTCTGAATTGGCCCGTTCGGGCAAGTAAAATCATAAATGTTGACATTTTACTCGCCCCAATATAAAATTTACTTGCCCTTACTGTCTTCTAGATGAGAGCATAAGAAATTACACCGTTCACTAGAAAATGTTGTTGCTTTTATATAAATATATACATCTATTACTCTACATCCTAACCTGTTCTTTTTTCAGTTGACTACATTTTGACTGACCCAGAGGAGAAAACCCGTCTACACATTTCCTGGGTGCCCAGATCCTTCCCCCACCGTGCGATCCGTGCCCCCGTCCCGTGGCACCATGCCTACCAGGCGAACAAGGAGGTCAACAGCCAGCACCTCTTCATTACAAACCAGATCATGCTAGAACTGCAGAACCTGTGGTATGATAGGTAAGAGGACCATCTCATTCATTTCAATTCAAATCAGTGATGAAAAAACACCAACAATTAGGTCACAATGCATTATGGTAGCAATAAGGGCACTGAATGGTATACAGTTTGCATCTACCTTCCACTTATACAAGGTCCCCATTTTATATATACTTGGGGAGAGAGCAGCAATCATGTTTACGTACATTGTCTTGCTGAATCAAAACCCATTCTGTAACCATAAGCCAAACAACAAGGTACAATATAAACGTGAATGCTTAAGTAAATTTGTTTAATATAATGATTAATAAATAACATTTACCTTGAATCTGACAGCTTCTGTACAGTGAGGTTTGTTCGGCTGAAGGACCTGCTGAACAAAGAGCTGCCCCTGCTTCCTGGAGAGTTTGAGAACCTGATCAAACAACACTGTGCTGAGGCCAGGAAGGTCCTGCAGAATGAGTAAGTTAAAAAAAAGAGGTTATTTTCACACAATCAACTTACAAAATTATATCTAATTTCAGCATTGTAACTAAGGCTGAGTCGGTTCGGTCGATCACACCGGTTACCGACCGTTTCAATCGGGACCCGGTTCGGTATATCGGGAAACAGTGCCCCGAAAAAAAAATGAAAAAAAGAAAATGTTAAAAAAGAAATTAAGATTATCACAATAATGTAGCGGAATTCAAATAAAAACGGGGCAATTGATATCATTTACTTTAAAGAGTGGTTATTTTCGAGAAATTCTTGGTTCATTACTTCATTTGACAGTCAGAAATTGAACAGGAAGCGCAAAATTGCTAGTCATTTGAACGATATTGTCGGCGGATGTGCACACAATGTTAGTCCGATACTCCAGGGGAGTTGTCTGATGGATCTTTGTATGATCCAGCTGATGAGCCAGTGCATTCAAAAAGTGGCTCAAAATACGTTTTTTGGTCATTTGCACCATTTAAAAATGTTTTGATATTCTACTTACATGATTTCATGGCGTTTGACAGCCGAACAGAAACAAAAATGAGCCCCAAAACAATGAAAACAACTACTCAAAACATCGATAAAAAACGACTACATCGCTCCCATTCGCTCGTATACCCTGTGTGCAAGTTACGGGACTATGTTCCAGTCCGCCCTCTATCGGCAAGCTTCCATCCGCCAGGAATTGGGGAAGTCCCCGGCGGATGGATCTTGCGCAAGAAAAGAGACCCCGTAACTTGCACACAGGGTATACGAGCGAATTGGAGTGATGTAGTCGTTTTTTATCGATGTTTTGAGTAGTTGTTTTCATTGTTTCGGGGCTCTTTTTTTTCTGTTCGGCTGTCAAACGCCATTCGAAATCATGTAAGTAGAATATCAAAATGGTGTTGATTGCGAAAAGGCTAATTTATAGCCACTTTTTAAGGGCATGCAGTGGCTCACTGTCACAAGCGATCGTACATGTGATGTTTCCCCCGCCCGACTAGCGGGCTAAGTTTCTGTGAACCGTGTTGCGATGGGCAATGGTGAACAAACGATCGATTTCTAGGTCCAATTTACTTCGAAAAAAAGTACTTTTCATTCGAAACTGAGTTAATTCTGGATAGTCTGTAACTATTTTCCCGTAAAGATTGATATGTAAATCCATAAAAGCCTCGGTATTTATAATGTTATTTGCATATAAAAAGAGCAATATAAGCCCCATACAGTGCATTTTTGCCGATGCGTGCACGATTGCGTGATTTTACCGGTCGAGTTTCGAGGGTAAAAATTTATCGGGATACCGGTTCCCGACCGGTAAAAGTTTATCGGGACCCGGTTCCGACAATTACCGACATGACTCAGCCTTAATTGTAACTTAACTTCTAAAGACATTTTTATAATTTATAATTGCTAACTTGTGGATATCGAGAAGGTATTGCAGACTATTGCACTGATCTAGTAATAATCCAGAGGTCGTGGGTTTGATTCCTGGAGAAGCCTAATTCTCTTTGCTCATTTTCATTTATATTATGTATTTCTGGTAATTTGTCGATATGTTTGAATTTATTAAATTAGATACAGTAAGATATTTTATGACACAATTTTTAACATGCAGATATAGGGAATCTTTGCACAGAACCAAAGCTTAGATATTATCCGGTTAATTCTCACAGAACAGTATTAACAAAAAAAACAACAACATAAATTATACTCTTACGCCCACATACTCCCACGCAAAACCTCTTACAATCTTTCCAATAAAGATATATGTGATCACACCCTTCACGTTGAAAATCACAAAATGATTGAACACAAGTAGTATATATTAAAGTAATAGCATTTAATAGTTGGCAAGTTATATCAATAAACACTGAATGTCAAAATATTACAGATAAGATTTAGTCTGGGTAATTTATTAATATGTTCATGGTCATGATTAATGATTGAGATGCTTATCCTTGGAAGAGAGAGCTGCTTGCAAACCGTATCTTTTTATGTTTAAGAGTTTGTTTTTTATATCTTATTCAACAAGTCACTTCAATTAGCACTTTAACCACAGATTATTTAAAGGCACTACATGTAATTGCAAACTTCATTTTCACCCCATTAATTTAATTGATGAATGATACTCCTGTAGTTGGACACAGGATGTTATATTTTCAAATTGATGGGTGTGTCAAAAAGAAGAATCTAGAAGTTTGACAATATATTATTTTTGAGACGGAACTTCCAATGCCCAGGGTAATTGGAAATCTAAATCATGTTCTTGTTAACAAAATGTAGATTGGTTCATAAATGTGGGGGTGTTTTAAGTGTTAATCCCTGGATTTCGATGACCGTTTTTAATGCTTAGACTAAGAAAAAGCAACATTTTTTATTCTTTTAATTTAAAAAATTTTTTTTTTACTGCTATTAACATTTTAAAAAAAGTATTAACAGAAAGTGCAAGACAAAATTTGGAAGATGTGGCTTGCAAAGTATCCACATAAATGTATATATTTTGACTCTTGTTATTCAATTCAATTCAACATTATTCAATCAATCATAAAATATGTACAATGTATACAAAAGTTACAAATAACTATATATGAAAATATTAAAGAGAATTATGAAAGATTTGGGCCCAAAGGAAGCAAACATTTATTGACACAAAAAGACACGTACAGTACTTAAAAAGGTCACTATAGTAACATATTGTACATGTCTTTCAACTATGCATGAATGAAAAAAAGCAAAGACATGGCAGTTAGACAAAACCTTACAATCATAGCTGATCTTTAGTCATCAAGAAACAGTTTTTAACAAGATTTCTTTGTTTCATGTATTCTGTTCATCAGGTGGATTCCAACATGTGCTGAAATGTTCATGGACAAGAAGGATCTGTGGGCGCACCTGGTGCCTTCCACAGACACTGACTCCACCCAGAGGGTCCAGGAGTTCTTTGCCTGCGTGGCAGCAGTCATGTCCACTCAGCTCAGGAGCATGGTCATCGACTCCCTCGCCGACTTCCTGGAATTCTTCAATATTCACAAGGTTGGTTTGTTTTTTTAAGGTTGTTTTTTTTTTTTCCTAGCATATAGTATATTATCATTCATCTCGAAAGCCTGGTCATTCAACCCCTTGCTGACTGGGAAACGAGTCATTTGTAGATCATTTCCTCTAATGTTAACCCGTTCCAGTTGAGACTTTTAAATCCCCCTTGACTTTGTATGTAGTCTACCAGGTTCCTGTAGACAAGGGGTTTTTCTTTGTGAGTTTATATTTCAGTGAAAAAATTTCACGGGAGCTCTGGGCAAATTTCGCCCCCAAAATGCCAAAAAGAGCCCCTGCAAATCATTAAAGAGCCCCAGTAAATGTGCATAGAGTTCAATGCACAAACTAATTTTAGAGTTGTTTCACGCAGGCAAGCTTGAAAAGTAGCCCCTGGCAAAAATGCATATTAATTTCCCCCCTGTTATATTTTGTGCTTGTAGGCCGGCAATGACTTTGAAGACGAGTACAAGGACCTGCAGTACGTGATGCCGCAGGTCATGATCATCAAGCTGCGTGTGGAGGAGCCCAGGATCGTCTTTGACCCTCCCTTCGTTGAATGCCGCAACATCATCCTCCGATGCTTCTCAGAGATCATCAACTCCGCTGAAGGCCTGCAGAGGGTGAGTAAATTCTTTTCTCTGAGTTTTATGCAAGTTACTGAGAAGTGCCTATGATAGTTTTTGGAAAAAAGATCAAAAGAAATTTACTGCCGATTCAACACATATATTTCCATTGTGGAGTGCCACGTACTCCAGGAAATTTCTCCAGGGTAGTGCTGCATAAAGAGATGCGATTAAACGCATGTAAAAAATTATGCGCATTTGAGCCAATCCGATTTGCGCATATTGGCGCATTTTCTGACTTGCGTTTAATCGCAACATTGCTGTTGATCCCAACTCCGTATGCAACATCCCCCTAGATATGTTCCTTTTTTTCTTCATTTATTTCAACAAGTAATGACTGTATTCTCCTATTCCTCTCCAGGTGGAATGTGCGATTTTCCCTCAAATGGCAAACCAGAAACTGCAGCTGCGCTCTGTCAAGCTGGAGGAGCAGCTCTTCACAGAATTCATAGACAGAGCCATGGAGGTCTTCAAACACAATACAGTGGGACCATCACGGTAAGTACTCCTTTTTACCAGCTTGTGCTATTACAAATCAAACTAATTTCAGAAATATTTTCCTGTGATAATATCAATAGGTTCAATTTATATAGCACTTAATATAAATATCACCCCAAGCACGTAGAACTATAAACTTGTACAAGAAGTTTCAAGACCTTTTGACCCATAGAGTAGGTGCGGATGTATCGCTAAAAATCAAACAGATATTTGACATATTTTATTGGTAACATTCCGCTTAAATACAGATGCCTGAACTTGTAGGAAGTACCATGACCTGTCGAACAAGAAGGCAGATCAGGTACTCGGCACCTTTTCTTGGGATAATATTCTGTTTCAAAACAGATACCTGAACTTCTACAAGAAGTGCCACGACCAATTTAATGTTCAAAATGAAACCTGTCACGCTTTCTTAAGATGACATTCTGTTTCAATACAGATATCTGAACTTATACAAGAAGTACATTTTAATGATTCATGCCAACTGTCACATGTTATTGATAACATTACGTCTCCCATACAGGTACCTGAACCTGTACAAGAAGTACCACGACCTGCTGAACCAGAAGGCGGACGCCGACGTGACGGCGTTCCTCAAGGAGCCGCACTCCCTGCAGGGCTTCATCAAGAAGATCAACAGCTACCAGCAGCTGAAGGAGGAGATATCGTCCCTGCGGATAACCGTCCCCCTCAGCATGTTCTGCCTGGACTGTAAGATGCTCAACCAGGACCTGAGCGAGCGGGCGCAGAAACTCAAGGAGCGCCTCGTCGCCTTTGAGGTGGACGAGAACCGGACTCTCAACAAGGGGTAGGGATTCCTTTGAATTATAGTAATAATAGTCATATCGATGATGGTGGTGGTGGTGGTGGTGGTGGTACTGGTGTGATGGTGGTGTGATGAGGTGGTTATGGTGGTGTGATAGTGGTAGTGGTAATGGTGGTGATGATGGTTGATGATGATTATGATGATTATGATGATGATGATGTTGATGATAATCATCATGATATCGATGATGATGATGTTGATGATGATGATGATGATGATGATGATGATGATGGTGATGATGGTGATGATGGTGATGATGATGATGGTGATGATGATGATGATGATGATGATGATGATGATGATGATGATGATGACTATGACTTAGAGGTAATTATCAATCATATAAGTGCTATGTAAATCCAAATGTTATTATTTATTGTTTTGTATTGCAGAATCTGCCGTCGCTATGACGACATTGCAGAGCGTCTCGGGGAGACCCCAACGACCACAGCGGAGATCGTTGCTCTGGCTGAATTCCTGAGGGAGTCTTCTGAAGTGACGGTGTTCAAGCTGAAGGACGAGGTCGACGAAGCGGCAAATCGACTCATGTTCCTTCTTGACTACGCTTTCTTGCACTGTGAGTAGCATACCTCATCAATATTGTACATATTGAAATGATGTTCCATTGTTGTCAAGTCTGTCTTATGGCAGATAATCCTAGTAACCAATGTGTTATCTTCATGATTCAATGCATGCTCTCATCTTACATGTACAATCTCTTGAATGGAGGTACTGGCAATTTGCAATGATATTTGTTTAATAATATAACATTGTAGTGGGTTCTTATAATGCAATTCTTATTATCCTTGTCCCTGGACAATTGGTACAATTCAGCCCACACAATAATCTTATGCACCATCTCAACTCTCTTGAGAACTCCTGGGCAGCGAGCAGAAAATGAGGGTAAAAAATTCTTGCTTAAAAGCAAACATGGTGGGTTGGGCTTCAAACCCATGACTTTCACATTAAAAGGCATAGGCCACAACCAATACAGTACTCTTTTTTTTAAACGTAATTTTTCACGTATATTTGTTGTTTGTTTTGTTAGTTTGTCTTATGGGTTTTTATAAGGGTGTGTGTTGTTTTTAAGCTTTATTTATTAAATCATTTTAAGTCATTGCTTAATTAATCATCCAATTAATTGTATTGTGTGAGTTTTAAACTTATATATTATATTTTGTAATCAGATGTATTATTATATATGTATTTTCTGTTTTTACCAGGGGTCACTCTGCCTCCTCAAGCCTTTGGCTTACCTAGATGTGACCCCTATACACTTTGTTTTATATTTTGTATATTCCTTTGTAATGTTTTTAATGCCAAATTTACCAATAAATGTGAAATTCAATTCAATTCAATTCAATACTCTCTTATAATCTGTTTTGCTATTATTTTAATCAATGTGATCAGATGATGACATCAAGACCAACAGCACAGTGTTCCACTGGCCAGACCACATCCAGACCATCTTTGAGGTGTGCAAGAACCGTCTGATGTCTCGCCGGGAGCAAGCCGAGGACGAACTCAAGAAGCGTGTGCAGCGCTACGAGGACAAGCTCAATGACTACGGCAAGGAGGTGGACTCCTTCCGCAAGAAGGAGGTAAGTTTATGGAAACCAGTTCTTGAGGCAAAAGCTTGAATTCGGGCCCCAGTCAGCTAATAATGATATATTTAATGATTTTCGAAATAAGTCTGGGGCTGTTGCATAAAACTTTGAGTTGTGTTCAATCGCAACTTTGCATTGAAGCACAACTTTGCGAATAAACACAACTGTCCATTGAATAAAGAGAGCCAAACGCATAGTTGCTTTTGGTTTCAAACGCATAGTTGCTTTTGGTTTCAAACGCAACTTTTCACTAGCTCATGGACAACACCCAAAGTCCTGTTTGATATTATAGGCAACTTGCGTTTTGAATCAAATGCAACTTTTATGCAATTGATTTGTATTTAAACTCAAAGTTGCATTCTTGGACACGCAACTCTTTATGCAACACCCCCAAAGTGTCATGACCCATTTTTCAGGCTCTCGACGACAAGCTCACTGGCAACCCTGTAAGATGCACATACGTCTCATTGCTGCTTTACCAGTGCTGTTCATCGCATTATTATAAGCATCAAATATATTGAGATGACCCAGCTCAACTAATCAATAATAAATATAAATAATGATAATGTTTTTTTAATTCAAAAAGTGCCTAATATAATCAATAATCATCTCTAATCATATACAATTTCAAAACCTTATTCACCTTTGTGATGATTCATATTGCACAGCTTGCAAGAATAAATGGAAGATAATATGATATATACTGATTCAGCCAACACTTTATATTCCTGTTCATGTATTGTACATCCAGGGTTGAATAATTAATGATATATATATTTCCCTATTTCCCCTTGGTGATTGTCATGTACTATTCATATTTATCATCTTATAACTTCCGTGCTTTTCATCTTACCCCATTTATCAAAATACATTATTGGGAAAGTAAGTTGCTGCGTGTGATTGCACTCTTGTAGCACTGATATCTGATACATAGTATGTATATATTTATGTCGTTTCCTTGATTAATTTGTTTCCATTTATTTCTCCTCGATACCATTTTACATAATTAAAGCCACGAGGAAAGGTAATGTTTACACGATTGAAGAGTTGCTGAGTTATTTCATGGACATTATTTATATATAACGTTTGGTTTGCTTTGCTGTGAAAAAAAAAAATATGCAGTTAAGTTTAGTTTAAAATCAAGACGTACTTGTACTTGTAGTTATAGTAACATAATATTTATGTCGCATTAGACCTGTATATTTGATAAGTTAAATCATATCCACCAGATAGAGCCTTGAAATGACACATTAATCATCAGCAGGAACTGAAACTACTATACACCCATTCTAGGTCAGTTTTGAAGGCTCGTATATCATGGGGTGAGAGTGATAAGGGCGTTAAGTCGGTTTTGGGCTAAATTGAGTTATGCGTAAATTATCTCGTAGAACAGGGCTACCTCTATGTTATGCCAAATTTTCAGATGACAACAATTCTCCTTGTTTTTTATGAAAAAAACAAAAACAAAGAGAGCTACACATACATATAGTTTCTACAGGGCTCCCATTTACTTTAAACATGACTATTTCCAAAGTACAAAAAGTGACTTTAGCGGCCTTATCTTTCTCAAGAGACGATGTGGTTTTGACAGCTTGCGGAAAGTGAGTTTAGAGGAAAACAACCTTTTCAAAACTTTCAATTTCCATTTCGTGACCCGTGAGCAGAGGACGGTATTAATTGAATAAGGAAACAAATTTATTATAATTGACACTGCCACAAAGACGGCATACATCCGCTATATGAACTAGTGTTCTGCTTATTAGCACAAATTGTTTTTACATGTACTTCCTGCAATTTGTTCAAATTTCAATACAGATATATATGATCAAGAAACTAATACTATACTATGGTAGCTTACTATTATTAATGAAAAAAGTAGTACTAGTTGATTAATGTATTTGTGATAGGAGCATCTAGATTCTTAGCTGATCTTAGTGAAATATTCAAGTGTTCACACAACAAGAGAATAATCCCAAAATGTGGCTGATTTTGCTGAAATGTTTTGAGTGAAATATATTACTCTGTATTCAACCTTTCATTAAATTTTCTTTACTCGTAGTGTTTTCCCGTTCCAGCATAGATTATAATCACATTTAGGTAACAACTATATTATATATACATATACATGTATGTGAAGCATGAAACTTTGACATCAATTATTTGTTTACAATCATTAATGCCAAATACAAAAATGTGTCTGTTACATTATACACACATGCACGTGCAAAACAAGCAATATTGCATGACACACTTCAAAACCTGACGGTTTTGAATTCACATTTTATCATTTTTGTTTCATGTTGTGATATGTCAAAGGAGAGTATTTAAATGTAGACACCTCAATTCACTCACTCACCAACCATAAATAGCTGCCAGTGCGTACATTTTAATAGTTAAATCAATCTAGTTGATTGTAACTCCACGTCTTGCGGAATGCTATGCACATGCACATAATGTTAGTCCATTTAATCTTGCCCATAATTTGATCATTTAATTGCTTTGTGCAACTTTTGCTTTCAGCTTTCATATAAATTCAGTTTTAAGCACCATTTTCATGCAGTTTTTCCATGAAATATTTATGTAAACATCTACTGAAGTTTTGCTTTCAGCTTTCATATAAATTAAATTCAAGCATCATTTTCATTTAGTTTTTCCTAGAACTATATATTTGGAACCGGCTACTGATACTTTCTAGTACGTTTATAAGTTTTTGAAAGTGATATTTAGTTTTATTTGCTGTGTGCACTTTCCCGCATTTTCATTTTGCTTCTATGTTTGTTAAATTATTTGTTTTATTACTGATTGCCCATGTACTTGAGCCTTAATTGTTCTTAAGGAGATTTCATTATTTTGTACAGATTGCTTTATAGGTGTGGGAATCTGAAATTGTATGTGTACAGGTCCTTTACTACAGGCAGTGGCAAACTGGGTGGCATATTGCTTGAAGGGGTAAGGGGGGGGGGGGGGGGGGCACACCATTTATTTCAGGGCACATTATTTTATAGCTATGTCATTGACTAGAGAGTGCAGATTGCCAAATCCTACATCTTTAATACGCCCTCAGCATCTTTCAAAAGATGGATAGACGCATTATAAAACTCGCAACATTATTATTATAAGGATTTTGTTTAAATTAATGATCAATATAAAGCTATTGCAGATCTGTGTAATGGATAAAGGACAAATGTTCATTAACCTGTTCAGGAGCTGCATGTTGATTTCACTATAACATGTATTCTTCATAGACCCATGCCCAAATATCTTTGGGAACAGACTTGAAAGGGTTAAATGGTTAGTATTAAAATGGGTATTAAGGTATGATGGTGATGGTGGTGATGGCATTGGTAGAGTGGTTATGCATGGTGAAGAAGGGAAATACCAAGTATTACATTTAATGTTTTATGCTATGCCACCGCCATAAAGTGGCCCTGAGGCATCATTTGTGCATCAAACATTTGTCAGTCCCGGCTGCATGCTCTTGTTAATGGTATATATCTTGAGAGCTATATTTAGTTAATTAACTTCTACATTGCTAAATGTGTCCCCCTCTGTCACTTCGGGTAATTCATCGGCAATATCAAAATTGAGATTTTTAGTGTTTTGAATTCTCTCGGATTTCAGCTTTAAAATGATATATAACTTGCTACATATAATTGTCATGAAGGAAAGAAAAACGCAATTTAATAACGCGGACCAGAGCTCGGCTATTTGTCAAACAACAGAGAAAATCGCTTCTAAAGTTTCGCATCCATTCAGAAAAGCATCCTCACAGAGCGAGCGAGCGGTTGAACAAATTCTCGGTTTGACCGTTCGTTTTCACAATCGATCGTGAAAATAGCGTTATCAACAAACAATATAACGCATGCGCAGTTTACTGTTAACATACAGTAAAATTTGTACAAAGCCGCTCCAGTTTCGTACAATTGCATGCAAGTTAACCCGGCGGGCTAGCTGGCATGACCCCCTCGATCACAATGAATGGTACAATAGAGCGGTAACTTCAGTCCTCGCTGGTCGGGCGATATCGACCCACCTGCTCATTCATCCTGCCCGATCGTTACCGCAACATTGAACTATACACAATAACTTCGCACCGGGGAGGCGTATTTTGCATGCACGCAGTACCATGTCATTCAATAGGGTAGGTAACGGTACCGGTAAGCCGCACAGCGCGATTCAATACAGTAGGATGCGGTAGGCTGCACACGATGCGCTTTGATAATGCGAGGAAAAGCTAGCTACAGAATTTACATAACAAGGCGCGATTCAATGCGGTATTATGCAGTAGGTCGCGCACGCTATCCGGAAATGTAAACACGGTACATACCCAGTACAATTCTATTCAGGTCAGTCTGACCAATCACAGCGCTTTCCGCTCCGGCTCAGCTAGCTCGCACACCGCTCACAATAACAGCGGTCGGGTGCCGCTCAATCAATGCACAAACGATCGATCATGAACAGCCAGCGATGATAAACCGAGTTTCAGGCCGAAACTGAATTGAAGGTTGCTCAGAAAAATCATTATTTTCGGTATAAAACAATCGAATTAGGACATGAAATTTTCAGAGAATGTAGATGACACATGTAAGTATCAAATTCCGTAAAGTTGAAATTTTCAGCCAAAGACAATTTGTTATGATTTTGGTGCTCTATGTACTAAACCCCCATTGCGACTTTATACCCAAACTGAAAGACTGAGGCACAAATGTGCTTATATAGACATGTACTAGATAATGTGATTAATTAGACTATTTTGGGGAATCAAGGCTTGGTGTTTATCAAATATGCAAAAATAACAAGTATTAAGTGCAAATCTCAGGAATCAAGTGATCTGAGTAATTTACATCAAACATAGTCTGTATGTAAGGCTGTTAACCTGATCAAGACTGTTATGGTAATGTATAACATGCATTCTCCTTTGGCTCCCTCCTGGAGTAAATTTGGGGCAATAAGAGAAATTAACTTTTTTTCCTTGTGTCCCAGTCGGGCGTAAACCATGATTTACAAATGAAAACATATAACAAATTATGTTATATTTGGTTGCCCATTTAGGTAATTGAAATGGTTGCAAAATCTAATTTGCAGTGACAGCTGGCCTGTGGTCATTTTGAGAAATGCTTTCGGGGGTTAAAAAGGTTTAATACTTTCATTACTTTGAAGTTTCACTTGTATACATAGATGTGATTTATGACTATCAGAACCTTTGAGAGAGCCCTTACAAAAATTCCAAGTTATTTATAAATTTATGTCATTATGTATGGATTCTCAGTTTTGATTCGATAATAAACAATGGTGAAGAGCCTGGTAAGATTGACAAGTGCCTTGAAACAGTTTTGAAAGGTATAATCTTTGTCATTGTCATTCAGTATCAATCAAGAATATATTTTCCTTCTCATTTATCTCAAAATCTGTATTTTCAGGAATGTAAAGTTTATGTGACCTCTGTTTTGGTCAAAATATCAAATTATTAAGTACTTAGTGCAAACAAAATGTGTTACAAAATTGCACAATTTATGTTGGAAAATGCACAAATTCTTCTTAATTTCACTTAGCACCTTATTGTATAATTTTATGACATTTGTCAAATTAGCTCAAATCTCAGAATTGGTTTGTATAATGATGGTTTTTGTTAATCAATTAAAGATATCATTGCGTTTTCACGTTTATTTCTTGTTGAAGATCTATAGATGCAAAACTTTTTTTTTTCTTCAGAATAGTACATTTGCATGTATGTTGGTTCATCAGAATAGCAATTTGTTTATATTTGGGGATTATTTTCTCAAAATATTTATGAAAAGTCCACAGTAAATATTGCACCAAAGTAAAAGAATTATAATTATGTGATTTGTGAGTGGTGAGTGGTAGAGAGGTCATTGCTAGTTGGGAGAATCATTTTTGGGTGGCATGTGACGTTTCAACTCCGAAATAGATTTATGTTTATGTTATCATAATTATGTGCATAAACTCACCTTGGCTCTGAAATATGAAATCCCAAGTCATATTGCAACAAATGACTTCATGTTTCATTACAGCAATAGAAGTCGGTATGCAAATCTCAAATTGCATTTTAAATTAAGGACAGCTGGGGGTTCTTTGCATTTTGGCAGAATTATGAGGCTTTTGTTTGTTCTTAATTTGTAAATTAAGTTTAATCTACTATATTGAAATTTAAGAGGGATATTTAGATATAATTTTGGAATAACATTACTAAGTCTTTCCTACCACCAACCCTCTCCTTACAATAACTATACCGGCGCAGGACTACCAACAGTCCTTTCTAGGACTACCACACTCCTTTTTAGGACTATCCTATAAAGGATACCAACAGTCCTTCTCAGGACTTACCAATCCTCTCCTTATACATGGTGCAACCGCAAACCACACGTATTAAGTCTTTCCTCTATTAAAAAGTTATCAAATTTTTTTTAAAATTAATGTTTATTATATGTACACGTACCATACAAATGTCAACTGCACAATTGGATACATCGTTTAGCTGAGTTACACATGTTCCCTCATCGATCCTACCCATTTAACCTGTTCCTTTGTACTAGATTTTGCAATACCCATCTATAGAGTTAATACAGGCAGAACCCACCAGGTTCCAGTAGGCAATGGGTTAAATGTTCTCCCCAATCCAAAGAATCTGTTCACTTCTAGATTTGGCGATACACATAGTTACAGTAATATGGTAGGACTCACCAGTATAACGGTAGGCAATGGGTTAACATGGAGACTATTGTAATACCTACATGTACAAGTAAAATGCCTTATTATAAAATATAGATGCTGAGCCTGGATGAGATGAAGACCAATGTTGACAAGCTGTCTGAGCTGCAGCAGCAGCTGGAAGCGGGCCGGGATGAGTTGGAGGGCCTCAACACGGAGGAGGAGCTGCTGGAGTGGCAGCCCAGCCAGTTCCCCCAACTTCAGCAGATGTTCCAGAACAAACAGCCGTACGACAGCCTCTGGAACACGGCTCTCAACTTCCACACCAAGTACGAGGAATGGCTTAATGGTGAGTATTATTTTATATTAAATTCATCTTCCTTTCTTGCCCGGTATCAGATCTTTTCCTGGGGATCCAGGCGGGGGCCTCTGATGGTTGCCAACAATGTCAAGACTTATGTAATTGATCTTCCTTTCATGCTCCTATTAGGTCCATTTCTCAATGCAGAGGTTGTGACAAAGGAAGTGGAATCAATGTTCCGCACTATGTACAAGCTGTCCAGGTCATTCTTGGACCAGCAGGAACCTCCTAGGATCGCCAACACTGTCAAGATAATGACCTGGGGCTGAATGCAGAGATTGTGATGGAGGAGGTGGACTCCATGTTCCGCACCATGTATAGACTGTCCAGGTCCTACTCAAAACCAGCAGGGACCCCAGAGGATCGCAAACAATGTCAAGAATTATGTAATTGATCATCCTCACGTGCTATGTTTACAGGTCCTTTCCTGGGGCTGAATGCAGAGGTTGTGACAGAGGAGGTGGACTCCATGTTCCGCACCATGTAGAAGCTGTCCAGGTCATTCTCGGACCAACAGGGACCTCAGAGGATCGCCAACAATGTCAAGAATTGTGTAACTAATCTTCCTCACATGCTTTGTTTACAGGTCCTTTCCTGGGGCTGAATGCAGAGGTTGTGACAGAGGAAGTGGACTCCATGTTCCGCACCATGTACAAGCTGTCCAGGTCGTTCTCAGACCAACAGGGACCTCAGAGGATAGCCAACAATGTCAAGAGCAAGATTGATAAGTTTAAGCAGCATCTGCCTCTGTTGGCCATCATCTGTAACCCGGGCATCAGGGAACGCCATTGGACGAGGGTGAGTGTCAAGAGTTCAAGCTTTTCCTAAAAATTAATCAGAAAATGGGACAAGGTTTATCTAAAACAGGGAATTAAACACAAGATGTAGCTGTCTATCTGTTCCCTATGTGATTTTAAAATTCATTGACTTTATACATATCCAACGATGTTCCCGTAGTCAAAGGGTCAATATCTCGTTATTACTATCAAACATGTCCAAAAGACATTTTAAAAATCAAATTAGCATTGCATTTCTGTAAAATTGTTAGTTCTTGTACCTATTGATTAATATATTTTGTTTGCTCTTGCAGATGAGTGGTACTGTAGGGCTTCGAAATTGTGAACTTTTTTCTATCAATCATCATATTTAGGATTTAGATGTCAACGAACAATTTTCAGAATCAAATGTTGGAATCAAGTTAGACATGATTCTTGTTATGATATTTAATTCTTGTTTTTGTTAATATGATTTGTGTTCCCTTTCAGATGAGTGATATTGTAGGGTTTGAGCTCCAGCCCAAGGATGAAACGTCTCTCCTTCATATGCTGGAATTAGGACTCACAAAGTGGAGTGATCAGTAAGTTTTGAGTTTTAAAGCAAACATGAAGTGATGAAATTGATGTAAGTGGAACTTCTGTAAAGACAAAAGAGCCCGAATAAGAAAAAGAAATTACCGACAGCAATTTGAAAAGATTACAAACTACATTTTTGAAGTAGTAATATCTTAATATTTGCAGTGCAATAGATACTTTATTATGCAAATATATTCAGGCAATTTAAGGGGAACTTTGCTCATGTGAAATTTGAAAATCAAAATTAAAGGTTCATATAGTCTTTATGTTGAATGGTTTTGAACATTTGCTAACCTCAACAAATACACTATTTTGAATTATAATTATTGACATAATCAGGTAGATAGAGGAGATTCATACTCATTTTGAATTTAAACAAACAAAACTACAAATAATTACTTTGAATACCTATAGCCCGCAAGTATCTCAGGAAATGTTTTTCATGATAGGAATTAATCAAAATTGCCAATTTGTATATAGTGCTTTAAGTTAAGTCTCAAAGCGCCTGCAGCATTATTACCTTAGTTGGCTTTAGCCGAGTAGCCTATTCATAGCATTTCAAGGAATAAATTCCTGCCAAGTCCACATGTAAATGTACTACACCTTGGTTAAGAGCAGCAAATGTGGATATTGTCTTGCTGAAGGACACACATGCTGCAGCTGGCAACCAAACCCGCAACCTTTGTTACTAAAGACGAAGGCCTAAACCAAGTCTCCGCTTAATGGGGTAACATTTACAGGGGTACTCCTGTTAAACGGGTAAGATTTGAACAAACATTTCTTAAGTATTTTCAGGAAATTTTGACCACTTAAAGGGGAACTCCTGTTAAATGGGTTTAATATCCCTTGCAAAACACAACCCCATTAAGCGGACAGTACTGTACCAGGACACTCCCACTCATATATTCCTCATGTATTGTCGCAAACAGATTGGAGGAGGTTGGAGCAGCGGCCAGCAAGGAATACTCTCTGGAGAAAGCCATGGAGAAGATGAAGTTTGAATGGAGGGACATTGAGTTTGAGTTCATCCCCTACAGAGACACAGTAAGTAACCTTTATAGCAGGCCTGGGTTATCTCTAATTCAGATATTGTCATGCGTGGGGTGCTACATCGCAGATCACCATTTTGAACTAGGCTAGTTTGTGCGCACTGCGCATAACACTGAGCCAATCTGAACTACCTTTTAGTTGGTTGAACTATAAATTTGCCCATTTAATTCAATTGAAGGACATTGAGTTTGAATTCATCCCCTATAGAGACACTGTAAGTCGCTATCATAGCAGGGTTACCACTAACTTAAAGCTTGCCATGCGTGGGGTGCGCACTGGATAACACTGAGCCAGTGTGTATTATGCACTGTGCACAAGATGTTTGCAAGATGGTACGCGCACCGGATTTACTAATCCGAACCACCATGAGTTGAACTATGTATAAATTTTACCAATGAATTTAATTGAAGGACATAAAGATTGAATTAATTCCTTACAAAGTAATGGTTATTTCCACTCCGCAAATGGGCAACCAAATAAAGTAATGTATTACTTTTTGGGGGGCAACTTCATTCAGGTTTCAGGCCACTAGAATGTGAAAAATATTATGTTTTACTTCCCAGAATGGGCCGCATGGCAAAAAGTTAATTTTTTCTAGCATTTCTAAATGAATTGCATGTTTGTTTGGGTTCAGGGAGTATCCATCTTGTCTGGCATTGATGACAGTTGCTCCTGGATGACCACATCGTCAAGGTGCAGACCATGAGAGGCTCGCCATTCGTCAAGCCATTTGAACAAGAAGTCAATTTCACCTTTGAATTTAACATGTTTGCGTTATGACCCCAACAATGTCTCCAATCACCTTTACATTGAATTAGCGTAAATTAAATGTTTGTTTGTTTGTCTGTTTCAGGGAGTATCCATCTTGTCTGGCATTGATGACATCCAGTTGCTCCTGGATGACCACATCGTCAAGGTGCAGACCATGAGAGGCTCGCCATTCGTCAAGCCATTTGAACAAGAAGTCAAGGTGAGTAATATAATCAATTCAATTTACACTCTTGTATTTGTTTTACTGAAATGTGATTGCTGTTATATTAAGTATAACAAACGATTTCCTACTTTTGGTGGGATTCCACCTCGCCCCCTTGATGTATTGTGTAATCTCATTAGCAAAACTGCTCAGGACCAGCCCTAGTTCTACTGATCTCTGCCACATTCTTTTTGGTTTTATTTTGTTCTAGCATATTGACATCGATGAGTTAGAGCCAGAAATCATAATTTCTAATAATACTAGGAGCCCTGGGCCTAGTTCACACAAAGGTGTCATGGCTTTATAACTTTCAAGTCTTAAGCAAATTTTGGTACAGATTTTGTACAAAGTTTTATGTAAAGTTTGACCCAGCAGCTCAAATAGTTGGCAGGCAAACTCTTCTCTTACAATCACTTCATGTAGGAATGGGAAGAGAAGCTAGTGACGATACAGAACATCCTAGATTCCTGGCTGAAATGCCGGACCACCTGGCTTTGTAAAATCTTTTTTTACAAGTGTATTATCTCTTATCTTACCAACCACTTCATGTAGGAATGGGAAGAGAAGCTAGTGACGATGCAGGACATCATTGATTCCTGGCTGAAGTGCCAGGCCACCTGGCTCTACCTGGAACCCATCTTCAGCTCAGAGGACATCATCGCCCAGATGCCCGAGGAGGGCCGCAAGTTTGGCATCGTGGACAGCTACTGGAGGGACATCATGACAGAGGCTGTAAGTACTATGCAAAATACATGTAGTATGAATAGTTTAAAAGATCAAAGGAAATCCGCTTTAAATGTTAATTGAACCTAAGAAAGCCATGACGTTGGCATCGTAGACAGCTACTGGAGGGACATCATGACAGAGGCTGTGAGGAGTATGGAAACTGGTTTGGTGGACATGCGCACTTGAGCCAATCTGAATAACGCATTTAGGCGCGTTTTGTGACTTGCGCTTAAACACAACTTTGCGATTAATCGCAACTCTTTATGCAACACCTCCTGATCAATTATTGCTGGTATTTATAACTAACACAATTTTTTTGCATATTGTTATTGTTTTTTTGCAGATAAAAGACAACAAGGCGTTGGTTTGCACAGGCCAGCCCAACATGTTGGGCAGACTCCAGGAATCCAACGTGCTCCTCGAGGAGATTCAAAAGGGACTCAATGATTACTTGGAGAAGAAGCGTCTCTACTTTCCCAGGTAATCTATCTTGAATCTGATGATCATGTTTGGGAGGGGGGGGGGGGGGATGTGGCAGTAGCATAGTGCTGGGGGGGGGGGGTATGATTTTCTTTTGGTAACAGACAATAAGTTGTTGGTCTGCACAGGCCAGCCCAACATTTGGGCAGACTCAAAAGGGACTTAATTATTACTTGCAAAAAAAAAGTGTCTCATGGTTTGCATAATATACCAAGATGAAATCATCTTCATTGGGTTAAATTGATTGTGTGTTATACATGTCATTACCAGGTTGTTCTTCCTGTCCAATGACGAGCTGCTGGAGATCTTGTCCGAGACCAAAGACCCCCTGCGAGTGCAGCCCCATCTCAAGAAGTGCTTCGAGGGAATCTCCAAGCCGGAGCTGCAGTAGCAGCACACTATTTGATTATAGTATAAGATGTTAACCTTGGTTTTAGTAGCGATAAATGTATAAATTGACATGTTTGTGATTGTTTGTTATTACCAGGTTGTTCTTCCTGTCAAATGACGAGCTGCTGGAGATCTTGTCCGAGACCAAAGACCCTCTGCGAGTGCAGCCCCATCTCAAGAAGTGCTTTGAGGGAATCTCCAAGCTGGAGTTCACCGAGCAGCAGGAGATTGTCGGCATGATCAGCGCAGAGAAGGAAGTCGTCCCCTTCTCAAGCAAAGTCTACCCAGCCAAAGCCAGGGTGAGGCAATATTCTTTTACCTTATTCTATGCAACTCATGATGCAATTTTGCCTCTGATGAAGAGTATGCAATATTAAAAAGATCAAAAAGCTCAGCCTCTCTTTTGACTCTCCTTTTTATCACACAGCAATGATGAGAATTAACTTTTTAGCATTGTGGCCCAGTTGGGCAAGTGAAATCAAAATTGTTCAAATTCTAGTGGCCCGAAAACTGAATCGTTTGGCCTCTAACAAAAAACACCATTGATAAATTTTGATAGTTAGTTGCCCATTTGGTCCAGTAGTTGTTCCAGGAGATAATGATCTCCCATGTGACCAAGGTCCGTAAGGAATGCGTAGCGCCCTATGCAGCCAACCCCAGAAACAAGTGGGTGTTTGAGTGGCTGGCCAAAGCAGTGCTCCATTTCCTTAACTGTTTATTTCCTGTTGGTTTTGTCAGGGCATGGTTGAGAAGTGGCTGGTGCAGGTCCAGCAGATGATGATCACCAGTGTGACCAAGGTCTGCAAGGAAGGTGTGGCGGCCTATGCAGCCAACCCCAGGAACAAGTGGGTGCTGGAGTGGCCAGGTCAGGTGGTGCTGTGTGTCTCCCAGATCTTCTGGACGGACGAGGTCGCCAAAGCCATCAAGGAGCCAAACGGACTCAAGGTAACACACCTTTTGAGCAAAGTTATGGCTCTTTCTGTCTCTTTGTTCCTCCATCATGATCTTTCAGGATCCTTATTTTTAGGATAAACAAAAAATTAGTGTTGCACAATTTATGTTCTAATTACATCTTTAAAAGGGTGTTCTATCTAACTTTAGTTTACCTCAATATTGAGAAATAATAAGAATTTTTGTTTATAAGACAAAATAATTTGTATGAGATACAAACAAAATCTATGTTTGAAATTAGATTATTTTTTCGAATACATTACTGGTAAGGTGAGACACCTACAAATATATCATAGACAATTGTCCTCTCTGACCAATATTTTCTCAATGTGCGATAATTATGTCATGTATCAATTGCTCGGCACAGAACTACACTGACCAGAGCAACGCGCAGCTGAAGCAGATTGTTGACCTGGTGAGAGGCAAGCTGGAGAAAGGCAACCGGATCACCATGGGCGCTCTCACTGTCATTGATGTGCATGGTAAGGACCCAACACTATGACCCCAATTCTCATCAATTTATCATCAAATCAAATTATAATCATGGTGCAGAAAATCATCAATGGCACATCCAGAGCTACCAACCATTCCTTTTGTGTCATAACTATTTCCTTTTTAAACACAATCACTGCATTCCTATTTTGTTTTCATGTAAAATCAATCCTTTTATATGTAATTTTCAATCTAATTATATAATTCACACATTTTGAATATAAAGTACACTGTTTACCACGATCTTCCGATTCCATAATAATTGGATATGCACAAGGTGCAAAAAATTGTTGTATCCAAGTAGAAAACCACTCATGACTAAATGTCTTGTTGAACACAACCTCGCCTTTAGTACTTCACTTACATGTCAAAGTTTCTTTGGATTCAGGTTTCAGGCAATTACAAATCGAAAATCTTGTTTTTACTTGCCTGACTGGTCCACTAGGCAAAGAGGTTTTTTTCTAGCAGTGCTGTAGTCGAGTGGACTCTGGACTGTTTTTTGATGGTCTCATGACTCGGACTCGGAGCCGAGTCACAAATTTAATGTAAAACAAATGGGAACATGCTATTTCGTTGGGGACTCGGACTCGGAACTTGTGGACTCAACTACATCCCCGACTTCTAGCATTGTCTTAATAAATCTGTCCTTTGGATAGGATCATAATGTATATTCCTGTTCTTCTGTAATTCAGCCCGCGATGTTGTTCAAAACCTGAATGACATCAGCATTGAGAGCATCAACGACTTCGACTGGTGGGATCATAATGATTATTCTTGTTCTGTTTCCAGCTGTATTCTAATTAATCCTGACCCTCGGATAAGATCATGATGATTATTCTTGTTCTGTTTCCAGCTGTATTCTAATTAATCCTGTCCCTCGGATAAGATCATGATGATTATTCTTGTTCCACTTTCCAGCCCGTGATGTCGTGCAGAACCTGGATGACATCGGCGTGGAGAGCGAAAACGACTTCAACTGGATCAGCCAGCTGAGGTACTACTTCAATGGAGAGACGGTGGACGTGGCTATGATCACCACCGAGCTGCCCTACGGCTACGAGTACCTAGGCAACTCTGGCCGTCTCGTCATTACTCCACTGACTGACAGGTGTTACAGGCAAGTTGTACAACTTTCATCTTCTTTCCTTTCGGGTAATCCCAGCAAGCGGGTTGCCCCACAGTGTACACTTGTCCAGGGCCCTGTTGCAGAAAGATTTGCAATCGATTTGCAAATAATTGCAAGTAAGATCATGTGACTGAATGTGTAAATCTGATTGGTTAAAATGTGCATATTTTCTGACGTGCAATAAATTGCAACTTTACAATCGATAACAACTCTTCCTGCAATGGGGTCCTGGAAATGATGAGGTTGTCTAGTAATATTGATAGTAGCGTGAATAGCACAATATCAAATCTCTGTTATTATGTTTGTATTTGTTCAGGACTTTGATGGGAGCGTTGAAGCTGAACCTGGGAGGTGCCCCTGAGGGTCCTGCCGGAACTGGCAAGACAGAAACCAGCAAGGATCTGGCCAAGGCTGTCGCTAAACAGGTAAGCATGGCTCGGCTCTGTAATCTATATTCTTGATATACACTTGGAGCAATGGTCTACAAAGGTTATGTTGTGTTGCAGAATCTTCTTAGGAAACACAATTAGGACTCACTTCATTTTCAATTTGTAAGATTTAGACAGAGTTTTTTTTTTTTAATAAATAAATTAAATAGTAGGACCCCCCCCCCCCCCCCCCACCCACCCACTTGCAAAATTACACCAATAATCAACATAAGTAGTGTTGTAGTAAAAAGGATATTTAGGTCTCTGCTTAATGCTTTTGTTGGGCATGCTTAGATGAGTGTAACAATATTAAGCTATTATTAGTACTATTATTTTTAAATGAAACTAAATTTTGTTATCAAAATGTTCTCTGTGCCCCAGTGTGTGGTATTCAACTACTATGACAGTCTTGACCACAAGGCCGTGGGCAAGTTCTTCAAGGGGCTAGCCCAGGCCGGTGCTTGGGCCTGCTTTGACGAGTCTAACTGTATTACGCTATTTATAATTACTATAATTTCTATTATCATGTTTTCCTCTGTGCCCCAGTGTGTTGTGTTCAACTGCTCCGACGGTGGGCCTGCTTTGACGAGTCTAACTGTATTACGCTATTTATAATTACTATAATTTCTATTATCATGTTTTCCTCTGTGCCCCAGTGTGTTGTGTTCAACTGCTCCGACGGTCTTGACTACAAGGCCATGGGCAAGTTCTTCAAGGGGCTAGCCCAGGCCGGCGCTTGGGCCTGCTTTGACGAGTTCAACCGCATTGAGCTGGAGGTGCTGTCCGTGGTCGCCCAGCAGATCCAGAGCATCCAGCGAGCAATCCAGACCAACCAGAAGAAGTTTATGTTTGAGGGCTCGGAGCTGACCCTTGACCCCACCTGCACCATGTTCATCACCATGAACCCTGGCTACGCTGGACGGGCAGAGCTACCAGACAATCTCAAGGTTAGAATAATTTCCAATAGAGTTCTACAATATAACGTTTTACATTTTTTATTACAAATTTCAGCAACGTTTTAAGGTTATTTATGGTGGAGTACAGTAGTCTCCACTTAATGGGTTAAGCATTGCAAGCTGTACGTTACTCCTTTAACAGGTGTACATGATTAAGTGGTGAAAATTTCCATAAGAAGCAAGAAATGTTTTGTCATATCCTATTCCTTTAAAGGGATCTAGTAACATTGTCCAAATCCTTAAAACTTACTTGGAACTCTAGCGGTTCTCTCATACCTTGTTGTATTCATATCAACATTAGAATCATGGGACAGGTTCTTAATTTTTTAATTTTCCTTTTGTTTTAAAGATAAGTATATTACTCCGCCATATAGCATTCATTTAACGTGAAATTTTCACACATTACTCAGTGGACATATCAGATCACAACAATACACATTGTATCAACCAATCATCACTTTTTATGCCTCCGCCAACGAAGTGGCCGGAGGCATTATGTTTTCGGGTTGTCCGTCCGTCCGTCCGTCCGTCCGTCCGTCCCGTTTTCGTTCTCGCGATATCTCAAGAACCAGTTGACGGATCAATTTCAAACTTGGTATGCGTGTACATATTGGGGTGACAATGATCTGATTAGATTTAAGGGGTCATGAGGTCAAAGGTCAAGGTCACAGGACTCAATGTATGTGCTAAAATGCCTCGTTCTTGCGATATCTCAAGAACCAGTTGACGGATCAAATTCAAACTAGGTATTAGTGTAGATATTGGGTTATCAATGATCTGATTAGATTTTGGGGTTCATGAGGTCAAAGGTCAAGGTCACAGGACTCAATGTATGTGCTAAAATGCCTCGTTCTTGCGATATCTCAAGAACCGGTTGACGGATCAATTTCAAACTTGGTATGAGTGTAAATATCGGGGTGCCACTGATCTGATTAGATTTGGGGGGTCATGAGGTCAAAGGTCAAGGTCACAGGACTCAATATGTATGTGAAAATGGCTTGTAATGGTAAAATTTCAAGAACCGAATGTCAGATTTCAATCAAACCTGATACCTGAATGTATCATAAATAGTCAATGTAGCCATAAAATGTTGGGGTCATGAGGTTTAGGTCAAGGTCACGGGACTCATTATACATGCAAAAAAGCTTGTAATGCCAAAATCTCAAGAACTGAATGTCAGATTTCAATCAAACTTGGTACCTGAATGTCTTTTAGGGAGCCATCAAAGATTGGGGTCATATGGTCAAGGTCGCAGGACTCAAAATATATGAAAAATATTTTAAACAATTAAATCAGTGCGGGTTAATTTGGGCTTGATATTAAAATCGCGTGATAGCGGAGGCATAATTTTCGATTGCGCGCAATCGAAGATCCATCTAGTTGCATATGTCAACAAAGTTACTAGATCCCTTCAACAGGTGTAACCTTTTAAATGGTATCCCATTAAGCGGAGACTACTGTATTGATATTTTCTAATGTTCTGCTTATGTAATAGAGTGTTGTATTTTTCAAAACTTCTGAGAACCTACTTATATTGACCGAAATGAAAATATATCAGACTAGTAATAAAACAAGCTGAAAACAACCCTTCAAAAATCCCAAAAGAAATTTATTTGTAGCTAATTCCTGCTCTATCCTTGTGATGTTGTAGGTGTTGTTCCGGACAGTGGCCATGATGGTGCCAGACTACGCCCTGATCGCCGAGATCTCTCTCTACTCCATGGGCTTTGTCGTCGCCCGCAGCCTGGCGGGCAAGATCGTGGCCACCTACCGGCTGTGCTCCGAGCTGCTGTCCACCCAGCATCACTACGACTACGGGATGCGGGCAGTCAAGTCGGTGCTGACTGCAGCGGGCAACCTCAAGCTGAAATATCCGGATGAGGGGGAGAGCGTGCTGGTCCTTAGGGCCATCAAGGATGTCAACTTGCCCAAGTTCTTGGCCCAGGTATAATCTTTCTCCACCTCAGCATGATGGCCCATTAACCCCTAGTACCCAAATATATATTTTTTAATATAAAATATAAAAAATTAACCTGTTTCCTACTATATAGATATGCAATCCCCATTGTGTTAATACAGGCTCTGCCAAGTTACTGTAGGCAATGTGTTGATAACATGTTCTGTTTCTATAATGCTTACTACACTGAAATAGACTTGCACAATTGAATTATGAAAGATAAATGATACAGATTTTCAAATTTCTTGCATATCCCATTCTTTGTGATGTCATTCATGGAAGTTTATCATCATGGTGAAATGCAACTTGACTGGTATTCTTTTAACCAGGATGTTCCACTGTTTGAGAGTATCACCGGAGATCTGTTCCCGGGCACTTCCTCCCGGATCCAGACTATGTGGTGTTCCTAGAGGCTCTCAAAGAGAACATATAATTAAGTGTAGAATATTTGGTTGAAACTACCCCCATAAATAAAGATTACCCTTTTAGAATGTTAATCCGTTATAGAGAGATCACTGTAATGATACATTTCATTTGACTGGCATTCTTTTAACCAACTAGGATGTTCCACTGTTTGAGGGTATCACCGCAGATCTGTTCCCGGGCACCGTTCTCCCGGAGCCAGACTATGTAGTGTTCCTAGAGGCCCTCAAAGAGAACATCACCAAGCTCAAGCTGCAGCCCGTCCCCTGGTTCATCAACAAGATTATTGAGGTGAGCTTCATCCCCATTCAATAACACATGGTTCGGGCCACGGGCAGTTCAAAGCAGCAAACTATCGCGCTAGGCAATGTTAATGCGTGCGCATCTACCAGTCTAGTAGCGGCATACGAACGCTGTGTTGGCACAGTAAACAAGCTGCCCAATGTTTAGTTGATCAAGAATTTGGCTTTATTAGACAAGCTCTTAAATTAAATCATGCAAATATTACCCTTTCAGTTGACATTTCAACAATATTTCTGTATCTTCTAGGCTGTACAGCATTTTTTATGCCTCCGCAACGAAGTAGCCGGAGGCATTATGTTTTCGGGTTGTCCGTCCGTCCGTACGTACGTCCGTCCGTACGTACGTACGTACGTCCCGTTCTCGTGATCGCGTTATCTCAAGAACCGATTGACGGATTTTCACCAAACTTGGATCATGTATGTATCTTGGGGGGCCGATGATCTGATTAGATTTTGGGGTCATGAGGTCAAAGGTCAAAGGTCACAGAGCTCATTATATATGCCAAAATAGCTCGTGATCGCGTTATCTCAAGAACGGATTGACGGATTCTGACCAAACTTGGATCATGTATGTATCTTGGGGGGCCGATGATCTGATTAGATTTTGGGGTCATGAGGTCAAAGGTCAAAGGTCACAGAGCTCATTATATATGCCAAAATAGCTCGTGATCGCGTTATCTCAAGAACGGATTGACGGATTCTGACCAAACTTGGTACATGTATGTATCTTGGGGGGCCAATGATCTGATTAGATTTTGGGGTCATGAGGTCAAAGGTCAAAGGTCACAGAGCTCATTATATATGCAAAAATAGCTCGTGATCGCGTTATCTCAAGAAGGGATTGACAGATTCTGACCAAACTTGGTACATGTATGTATCTTGGGGGGCCGATGATCTGATTAGATTTTGGGGTCATGAGGTCAAAGGTCAAAGGTCACAGAGCTCATTATATATGCAAAAATAGCTCGTGATCGTGTTATCTCAAGAAGGGATTGACAGATTCTGACCAAACTTGGTACATGTATGTATCTTGGGGGGCCAATGATCTGATTAGATTTTGGGGTCATGAGGTCAAAGGTCAAAGGTCACAGAGCTCATTATATATGCAAAAATAGCTCGTGATCGCGTTATCTCAAGAAGGGATTGACAGATTCTGACCAAACTTGGTACATGTATGTATCTTGGGGGGCCGATGATCTGATTAGATTTTGGGGTCATGAGGTCAAAGGTCACAGAGCTCATTATATATGCAAAAATAGCTCGTGATCGCGTTATCTCAAGAAGGGATTGACAGATTCTGAACAAACTTGGTACATGTATGTTCCTTGGAGAGCCAATGAACTGATTAGATTTTGGGGGTCATGAGGTCAAAGGTCACAGGGCTCATTATATGTAAAAGTAGCTTGAGATTGGAAATCTCAAGAACTGAATATCAGATTTCAATCCAAATTGATACCTGAATGTATCTTAGGGAACAATTGTAGTCATTAGATTTTGGGGTCATGAGGGCAAAGGTCAAGGTCACTGATAGCTCATAATTGTGATACGTCAAGATCTAAAAGACAGAGTACCATCAAAATTGAGTTAACAGAATTAATTCAGTGTACAGAATTAATTCAGTGTACAGTATATGTTGATTTGGGCTTGATATAAATAAATTGCGTAATGGCGGAGGCATCATTTTCGACTGCGCGCAGTCGAAGATCCATCTAGTTTTCTTCAATTTTACAAACCTAGGCCAATACTCAATTATATTTTTGATATCAAAAGAATTCCTTTGATGATATTTAAAGGGATCTAGTAACTTTGTTGACATGTGCAAAAAGTGATGAGTGGTTGATACAATGTATATTGTTGTTATCTGATATATCCACTGGGTGTTGTGTGAATGAGCAAAAATGCAAAGTGACATTCACTAACTCATTGCACTCACTTTGTACACGGTTCTGACGATCCATTGGATAATTTGACATCTGAACAATCGTAAATATCTTTTTAACGAAAGGGAAATTTGACAAACCGAAACCTATCCCATGCTTTTTTTGTTAATAAGAATACAACAAGGAATGAGGGAACCGCTAGAATTTTAATTGGATTTTGAGGATTTGGACAATGTTACTATGTCCCTTTAAGTATGTTCAAAGCTACAAAATTGTAATAAGTATATGCATCCTTTGTTGCTGTAGGTGTATGAGATGATGCTGGTTCGCCACAGCTTTATGATAGTGGGTGATCCGAATTTAGAGAAAAACCTATATGAAGAATGCATATTGTCAGAAAATTCTTTCAAGTCTCATTATGCTTTGTTGGTGTAGGTATATAAGGCTAATATTCAAATTGTATGCTTTATTGC